>OX421450.1:9056821-9074321 GCA_949126865.1 Montipora capitata
ACAATGAAAGGGAAGCAAAATTATTTCAACTGAGAATATACACACAGTGGTACTGATAACTTCTCACAAGTGGCACGTCGTTTTAGTTAGTTAGGCGGGAGGCGGGGGGATATCGCATTTCTCTGACTGTATGGTTCAGATAGAAAGGAACCTCACAGCTCTTGCGAAGAGATGATGACAATCTCGTCCCCAGAGCCCACGTGTCTTTTGGTCAGCGCCAAGACACGGCGCTCTGGAATAATCAATTTTCAAACTGTGTTAATTAGCTTATTGATTTATCAAACTGCTCATGCCTAAACTGCCGAGGGTAAAATAGCTCGTAATGGCGCAAAAATTTCGAACGAAAAACGAAGATTTGTCGCTGTTGTTGTAAACGCTTGAGTTCTAATGATCGCCTTATTTCACTTTTCGGTCAACAAACCGGAACTCCTAAAATCTTGGAGTTCCAGAAATTGATTATTCCAGAGTTCCGTGTCTTGGCGCTGACCAAAAGACACGTGGGCTCTGGAACGAGATTGAGATGATGATCGAAGTGGCGGTTTGTATTGTATAGTAAATAAACAACAATGATACCGTTATCATGTGCGTCAGTTCTCCTATAGATCATAAATAAGGAGTCAAACTGCAGGCATAATTCAGCTTATTGGACCAACAATAACTGTCACCACTAATTTGCGACATGGCGGGGATCACGTTTTTACAAAAGCACCTAAAATATCATAATGAAGGCGCTGCGTTTAAGTGCTACTATGATAAAAAAAATCGCTTCCTTTTTTTCTTCATATTTGAAAGTGCGATTGCTTTAAGGACGGTGCCTACTATATGCTCTGCGCATCTCGAGATACTCGGATTTCCTTTTGCTGGAGCTTATTAATACAGGGATATTTTTGTACCGTTCAAAACTATGCGGAGAAAGCGGAACTTAGCAACTGATCTTGGTATCCATAAAGAAAACCATGCATTTTCCAGAGATAAATTGAGCTTCAATTTGGAAAAGAACGTTATACATTGCTTTGTATTTTAAAGCTTTTTACAAATATTGTTGATTAATTATCTTCGAAAAATGCGTGGTTACTCCCAATTTTCTTTTTGGATTTCAGTAACACTTGTTAAGATCTGCTTTTCCCGCATATACAGTAAACCGCGCAAAAATACCTTTGAATTAGTAGGCACCGTCCTTAATACTTGACTAACAAAAGTTTGAGCTTTGATTTTATCCAAAGGTTGTTTACTTTGAGTGTAAGTTCTGGACTTCACCGTCCTATGTAGGTTAGATATATATACATCCTATGTAGGTTAGATATATATAGAGAGAACCATACAATACAATAAGAGAAATAAATTAGTGCATAATGAAAAGCCAAGAGTGACTTAGACTGTAAGTATAGTGTCTAACTTTGTAGAATCACCCGATTCATCGCCCATAATGCCGTGGCACATTCGGCACTTTCACTTGGTGTCCACGCGTAAATGCAAAGTAAATAATGATGCCAGATGTATAATTTCGAAATTCTTGTCTTTAGAAACTGATTTATGTGACACCTATTTGTACATGAGTCGTCCAATTAATAACCTGATCACCAACAACACCTAGGAATTTTGTACTTTCAACGGTTTCGAGCTCAATATTCAGTTAATTCTTTAATTAAGACGCTTGCATGGATCACAATTCTTAAAGAAGAAATTGGGGTCGACAGCAAAGAGAAAAAAAACATTTTATTAAAGCAATTCCCCAACAAAAATCATCAATATAGATAACGAAGAAAACCGGACCTACTATCATCGAGTGTCCTCTGTTGCGATCATGGTGCAGAATTCATTTGGACTACAGTTGTTTTCGCTTATTGCATGAGATGTGGAATAACTCTCCCGGAAACCGATTGGCTACTAAGCAATATTTTGGTAGCTTCGAAACATTTCAAAATACGATTGTTAACAGCTCCTTTAAAGAATTTTGATAAACTAGTCTCCTAAAGGCCTGGCCAACGCAACATCTTGCAACATTGTTGCATGATGTTGCGACATGTGTTGAATGGCCGCAACATTTTGGATGTTGCATGGTGTTGTACTCGTTTGACCACGTTTACGCAACATTGTTGCACTAGGGCATGCGCGCTAGGTGTTGCGCGCCTGCGGCTGTGGCACATAAACATCGACATGTTGCGTTGAAAATGTTAAAAATGTTGCTTGCGTTGGGCTAGGCCTTTAGTTTTAAGGTCAATTCTTTATTTGTGTAATACAGTTTTGAAATATTACTGTAGCAAGAAAAAGAAACCATTACGAAACAGATGTAAAGTGGATAACGAAAGGAAAGCCCGCTGGAGAGGTATTGTGAATGAGCTGTACAGAACAGCTCAGGACTTTGCGGAAACTATTGTTTAAGAAAGCTAATATTGTAAAGAATTTGTAGTTGATCAGACCTCTGATCATGACAATTTTTCCTTTTAGAGATTCCCCACTGTCAATTTCCCTCCGGCTCAATTTCCCGTTCCCTGTTTTGGACAGCCGTTTTTATCTAACATGATTTTCTACCTTTTATCCCGCCTTTTTTGTCTCGCATTTTCCAACTAGGATCTTTCATATTTTATGACACATTTTCTAATTCGCATCACGCATTTTTTGTCTCGAATCACGCGCTTTCTAACTCGCAGTTCTCATGCTGTATGTCCCCTACAAGCTTATATATAATCATGACTAACTAAATATCAAATCGAACACATCCCAGACACAATGAAGTAACGAGCTGAAAAATACAACTTTTTATTACACCAATGAATGTCGCGATAAAGCTCCATCGCAAGATGAAACTTGACAGGAATATACAAACTAGATTCTTTTAGCGGCCAGCTGTGCTTGTTGATGAATATTAAGATTAAATTTTTTTCAATAATTGCTGTCAATTTAACTTGTCTCGCAGCTTTACTTGCAACTAAAAAAAGGTAACATGACTCAAGATAAACATGTAAAACTGTTAAATAGTTCCTGGGGGCAGACTTTTAATTACTTTGTAAATTATAGATTCCAGTAGCTTGGTGAATAGCCAGTTACTTTACGAACACTTGAAATTTAGAATTTGTCGTAATTTAGTATATTTACAACAAGAAGGGAAAACAAACTAATATATCCATCGAATAAACATGTTTGCCTGCGACGTCCAGTGGATAACGACAATTATGAAGACCAAATATAAAGCCAATTCTCCCAAAGACTGTTCGAGATAGAGAAAAAGCAAATATTAGGTTCAGTCAACAGGGATGAACTTTCCTTTACCTTTTGCCAGTAAATGCAAAAAGAACTAGCCAGGTTTGGTAATTTCTCGCAGTATCCGCCAGAAGGAAAATCGTCGTTCAAGATGATGGCGTATGACACTTTTTTTTTTTTTTTTGCATTCTACCAACCAAACGAGCCGGCTGTAAAGGTACTTTGCAGTCTACGACCTTACAGAAACTCTTGTTAAGGAAGCCAATATTGTAAAGGATTTGTAGTAAATCAGATCTTTCATTATAATTCTTTTTTTTAAGGATTACCCGTCTTAGAGATTTCTCATTTTAGAATTTTCCCGTTTTAGAGATTCCCTGTTTTAAAGACTTTCCTCCCTCGATTCTCCGTTACCCGGAGAGCCGTTTTTATTTGAATGACGTTTTTTACGCAGCACCCGGATTTTCTATATCTTGCACTCGCATTTCCTAACTTGCCTCTCCCATTTTTTTATCACGCATTTTCTAACTCTTACTCCCCCAACAAGCTTTCGTATTTACAAGCTTTCATATTTAATCGTATCTAACTTTAGATGAAATCGGACTCACCCTAGGCATAATGCAGTAACGAAATGAAAAATGCAACTTTACGCCAACGAATTTTGCGATTAATTAAGACTTAAGCATTACAAGCAAGCCGCTTTTGTCATATTCTTCATTCATAACATAAGTGCATAACATAATAACATTAGTGCATCCTGTTTAATGTTCAGTGAATATCTGAGACACTGAGATTTGGATTTTCATCATTTAAATAGTATGTGGAATCTGGTTACTAGCAATCTTTGTAGACTCACTTCGATACTATTAACCTGCGGTGTGCGTTCGGCGCATGCGTACAAGACAAATAAAAACGTGCTCAACGGCACGAAAGAACGCCATGTTAGAACTTGAACTCGTTGCGTTGTCACTGCGTCCTATTCTATTAAAGTTTCTGATTCTGTATTAAATTCATTCTTGTGGTTTACACATAGTAAAATACACTCATATGATCGCGCGGGGATATGAATTTTTAGTGAGTTCTCGCGTTGGGTGAGAGATACTATCAACTCTCAAAGATAAAATTCGTATCCCCGCGCTGTCATATAATATCCTCTTGTCTTGATTCCGAAATTTTTTTTAGATACACGAAGTATCATAAATGTGAACGGAGTAAAATGAACTGAAAGTTGGAAAGATCATTGGAATCCCATTCAACCTGGGGTGCTTTTTCGGGCTTCCTTTACAACTGCATAATTAAGTTGCTCGAAGATACATTGCGATTATCTTTCCAACTTTCATTTATGAGTCCGTCGATAAAGAAATCATGCGTGTGACAGGCAGGTCACGAGAGTATGAATTGTAGTATCCTATTTTAACATCCAAACAGACAAAGTGATTAGAGCCAGTAGACCTAGAGTCCATTACCGAAGATTAATAATCTGGTGTCATGTTTTTCCCCATTGCCAGTAATTTCCGTTTAGTAAAAGTCGTTGCCATTTTTGACGGTGGATGCCATTCTTAGTATTCTTTTTTTTTGTTCGAAAATTTGGTTTTATCAACGGAGTTGACAATGTAAATTGGCCACCGTACAGAGATTCTAAAAGCTGACGTTTCGAGCGTTAGCCCTTCGTCAGAGCAAATCCAAGGGAAGGGCTAACGCTCGAAACGTCAGCTTTTAGAATCTCTGTACAGTGGTCAATTTACATTATCAACTCCGTTGATAAAACCAAAATTTTCGAATAAAAAAAAAAAAGAATACTAAAAATGGCAATGTTAAGCATGCGCAGAATGCACGTGAAAGCTTTCAAAATGGCGCCGAGAAAGATGACCTACTGCTCCACCTCAGTGACCTCAATAATGACCTGTTGTTCCATTCCACTGAGCATTTAGATGCGTTATTAAAAATAATAACCTGTTCAAAACAATGAAAAGGTGCATTAATTAAACGATATCCCAACATGTAAGAAGTTTTAGAATGTATCAATTGAAGATAAACGTCCTGCCTGGCCATAAATAGCAAACGAAGACAAGACAAACAAAGTCAAGAACACCCAGAAGAAAACGCGATCCATGGCTATAGCAATCTCTTTCCAAGTTTTTTGATTCATAGCAGAAGTTCGCGGCTTCTTTGTCTCAACTTCGCGAAGCTCTATAACATCAGCATTTTCCTTGTCTTCCTCTTCCTTTCCTGGTTCGGCTTTTTCAACTCCAGGTACCCTGTCTGGTGCAGTTGCGTTGCTGTTTTTTCGTGTGACCATTCTTTTCCTACACGATATATCATTTATGACTGATACAGTATAAAAAGAAAATGATATCAGCATTGTACTATATAGATAGCAATGAAGTACCGAAAATTATTTTTTTTCTTCAAATTTTATATCTTCGTTGTGTCATAGTTAATGTATGGAGATGGTTGTGAAACTCGACAAGTTCCTTAGCAGTTTTATGTTTTTGTCCGTATTTTTGGCCTTGACCCTATACAAAACACACATTTTTTAAGGTTACTATTTTGGTCGTCTTTGAAAGAATTTACCCGTGCTTATTTATTCCAAATTACAGCTCGAAATCATTGATTACCTATGAAAACTCAATTTGCATACCCTGGGATTATGCAAATGAGACTATAAAAGAGGTTACATGTGCTCCACCGTGTCACTCTACTCGAGGGCGCAAAAGGGTTTGGCAACCTTCCCTCCCACCCATTCGAGTAAGTTGGGATTGATCCTCATGGCTCCCATCTTCGCCTGGTCTTGGGCTTGTCCCAGACCTTATTACCATATCATTAATAACAATGCCCAGGGTAGAATATTACACTATACTTATACTTCATCTAAGTAAAGGCGTATGCAGAAAACTTTTGCCAACGTTTAACATAAATAATCATAATTACATAGATGATTATTGAAAGGTCTTTGCACTGATTGGTTGCACTTGAGGTGATTAATTATTACGCGATAATTACCGAAGCGGTTTTATTTTTTTTTCAAAATGGCCGCAAGCCGTTTTGTCGATGTTTTCAAGAAAACTAATTTGAATACTTTTGGTTGAAATTAGCACAAGTAATTTTTTTTAGGATACGAGCTCGTGCAATTTGTAGTCTGAAAAGTTTACAATTGCTTATTTATAACAAATTACACAAGAGATTACTTATTTTAATAAGCAATCTCAGGTGTAATTATTAATATTATTAAAATTATTAAAATAATGTACATAAAAAAAAGGAAGATAGAAAGTTAAACAAGTGAAATTTTGGCAGACACACGCGCTTTAATTTTCTTTGAAGTTCATTCAAACAGATCTTTTTTTGTCAAATTCGAACTCACTTCACAAGAGTATATATTATCCAAAAGTCATTCAACTGTAAACTTGGAAACGTGCATTTGTAAATTGCACCCCATGAGAACTGCACTCTTTTTTTTAGCCAATCAGGACTGAGTATTTTTTCATGTTTATAAAAGCATTATACAGGTCCGGGCAAACACCTTCAACATTTGCTTTAACATCAGTTTGATTTTGTTGAAGGATGTTGAACGATATTGAACGATATTGAACGATGTTGAACGATATTGAACGGATATTAAACGATGTTGACTGCGGAGGTGGGCAAACGATTTCAACACGTCATCGACATTCGATTCAACAAACCTTCACGAGAAAAGCCTGGTCTTCCGTCCTAGGCTGCACTCGCGGTTGTTACTATGGATACGGACAAGAGAAAATGAGAAGACAGAGAGGGAGGCTCCCGGTCCAGCCCTTGGGATATGTCATGTCCACGAAAATTATTTTTATACGAGCGGAAGTCTTCCGAGACGTCCGCATGCAGGCCAACCTCGGTCCGATGTTTGAAAGAAAATAAATATTCATCAACCTTCCACGTGCGCTGTCATTTTCTCTTTTCACTAAGAACCCGAGAGCGACGCAAGACTGCATGCGGATGTCTCGGAAGACAGACTTCCGCTAGAACAAAGACTTCCGCTCGTCTAAAAATAACTTTCGTTGACATAACATATCCCGGACAACAACCTGAGCCTCCCTCTCTGTCCCCTCATTTTCTCTTGATACGGACGATAAGTCATTGAGAGACCGATAGTGCGCACGTGCATACCAAACAATGTTGAAAGAGTGTGACAAACGGCTACAACTTTATTCAACATTTGCGAATACAAAAGAGAGGCCCTTCCCGGGGAGGGTCCTTGTTCCCTTGTTCTCAGCTTTTTTATCCCTAAAATTGTTTTAAATTGTTTTTGTTCCCTTGTTCCCTTCTTTCCCAAAACCCCCGGGAGGGCCTCAAAAGAAATAATGAATGGTTGTTGAAGCAAAATTGAAACGCTTTTAAACTCATTCAACATCGATTCAACAAGGATGAATGAGAGATGGGGGGAAGAGGGAGGAGGGGAAAGGAACAAACCGTTTCAACATCGCTGTTCAACAAAATCGAACATATCAATGCCAAAAACATGGTTGTGATTGGTCGACATGGTAGCTACAATAGTAATTTAGGGTTTTACCGTTTATCTCACGATGTAGTCGCTTCAAATGTAGATCAAAATCGAACGCGATTTGAAGCCGTTTGCCTCAACTACAGTGAAAGAGCAACGATCTGTTGGTTGCTTATACCAGGAGGGAGTTAAGGCCAATGAACTAACCTGTTAGATAAGTCAGTAACTTCGGTGGCGCAGACGTCGCGTGATGAGCCTTCAGTACCAAAACAGTAGCGGCCAGCGCCAGCCCTATCTCAAACATGACCACTGTGTAGTAAACACCAATCAAAGGCAGCGTCTCCGACTGCTCCGGAAGTTGTTCGGTGACCGCGAGCAGGTACACGCTTACAGCCAATAGAATGGTAGCACATAATCCAATTCGCCCTCCGCTTTCCGCCGGAATGAAGAAGCTTACGAGAGTCAGCATACCGATGATCATGCAAGGCACCATTGAAAAAAGGACGAAAAAAATGGGACGACGACCAATGAAGAACGACACGACGACTTCAGAGAACTCACCTTGTGGCTTTTGTGAGTTAACTTTCTTTATTTCAATGCTCCTCAAGGCCCAATAACCATTTGACGTATTGAATTTCAGGTCTTTGGGACGAAATTAGAAAAGACAAAAATTAGAAATTAGAATACAAGGCTTAATTTACGTACGGTTGTGAGCTACACATGTGGGAATTTGTGATCTGTGTAGATGGATTAAGTGAAAGAATATGAAGTTTATCAATGGCAAATTCACAATATTTCTACGAGCACGCTGTGGATATGAGATGATTTAACCATAATGCAAGGAAAGAGGCACCGAGTGACATTTGCCAAATTGAATTTGATTAATTCTGAACATCTGGATAATGAACAATTTTACTTCCTTGACGCAATCATACTATATCAGGAACTTCTATTTCCACTAATTCCTTGAGCTTCGCGAGTAAATTTATTTTGAAGAACAGGTTTTTCCCGCGAAAAGTATTATATTTTCCTTGAATTTTAAGCCGTGGCTACACGAGCGATTTTTTGCTGGCGCCGGTGATGCAATTTTTTTCAAATTTTGTCGCGTCGCCAGCGCTTCCGCGATGAAAATCGTAAGTGTAGCCACCCTTGAAATGGCGACAGGACAGCTGAAAAAATCGTAGAAAAAAAATCACGAGAAATTCAACTCATTCAATTTTTCGCGATTTTTTTCCTGCGATTTTTTCAGCTGTCCTGTCGCCCGTTCAATGGTGGCTACACTTGCGATTTTCATTGCGCGCTGGCGACGCGACAAAATTTGAAAAAAGCGTATCACCGGCGCGAGCAAAAGATCGTTCGTGTAGCCGCGGCTTTACATCAGTGGGCGTGCTAAATTTCCAATGGGGGGCGTTCTATAAATAAATTTACTCGTGAAAAGATTGACTCCTATGCCAAGTATGGGAGATATCGGCTCCCCTTGATGAACTCCTGTTGGTATATCAGCTGATTACATACTCAACCGAATATTTGGCGTTTGTGATTGGCTAATGACGATTGCACAAATAGGTTTAGAGTGCAAAAGAGGTGACAGAGTGAAAAACGGAAGTGTCTATGCAAACAAAGTATGAACTTGATCGCGCATTTCGTGATTTATAGTGCCTCGCAGCAGCCCGTAACATGGGGCCCGTTTCTCGAAGGTCCCGAAACTTTACTGGCCATTTCCCGGTGTCACAATTCCCTCTGTATCTCAAGAACGGAGAGGATATAAGTCTTCAAAATTCACAGTCATTTTGATTTTTGTTACTTTTAAAAAATGGCAACACATCGGGAAAATCAATGTAAAACTATCTCGGTCGGTAAAAAAGCCGTTCCACAAATACAATGAAGTTGTGCGCTCCTATTCATGGGATCCTGTTACTCGTGATGTTTTGAAAGTTCTCAAATTGACGAGCGCTATTTTGAGACCTTTCAAAACATCTCTCATGTCCATAAATGACAAGATGCAGGATTTTCTATACATATAACCGAGACTGAGTGAGCCAATCAAGCCCCAGTTGTTCGAAGAGTGCATGTTAGCGATATCCACTGGATAACTCAATTGGTTTTGCAAGTGTTTATCCGCTGGATAGCGTTATTAACCTTTTAAACAACCAAGGCCTGAGGGCTACAGAATTTCGTAAATTTTCATGACAAACGTTATCTCTGGTATCCCGGTATACAACACCTATCTCTGCTTGACGTGCTGGTATGTTTGACAGTGCAAACAATCTATATCAGGATACTATATAAGAGATATAAGGAACAAGCTTGTCAACTGGAGAGAAAAGTTAAGAATACTAATGGTATCGACAAGAAAAAAAACCGGGATGAAATCAATTCCATTTCCATCTACGCCTTTTGTGACAAAAGAAGAAAGACAGTAAAACGCCCAATACAGCAAAGAAGTCTTATGGTGACAAGAAACAATTCCAGAAAAGGAGATAGCGAGATGAGCACATATTATAGAAGATGACAAAAACTGTTATTGTTAGTCGAATATTAATTGCGTTCAACGAAGGAGAACGCATCCTAATCGTGTAAATCCCGCGCGGTATACTTCAGTATAGATCGTGAAGCCATTCGATTTTAGGGTTTGGACGCCATTTTTTGACTGGCTTGCACATTTTGCCGCGATCTAATATGCCTAGCCTTGAGATTGTGAAAATATTGGAGGATAGCAGTATAATCTTTAGCCAATCATAGGGCGCCGTGATTTTCTCGTACCAACCCTGTATCTTGCTTCAGTAGGAACTGAAAGTTCATTGCAGCCGTAATGGCGTCCAGAGAAAGGTGATTCTTGAAGAAGCTTTAGCCCAGATTCTTGATTCTGGGAAAGACGAAGAAGAAGCTGAAGCGATGACTGTTGATGACGAGCTTCGTTTCCGGAGCGATGAATCGAGGTATCAACAAACTTCGAAGTATTAAAGTTCAGCGAGCACGTGCACGGTATTGCAATTGGATAGAACTACGCTGAGAATATTTTTTTGTGTATAAATTAAACCGTGCTTTTTAGCATAAAATTAGCCCCTAGATTCGTTTGTCACTCGAAATCTAGATATTTTGTGTGGATGATCGTATTTAGAGCGACAGATGTTGTTGTTGTTGTTTTTTTTTTGTGGGGGGGGGGGGGGGTTTATTTAAAACAGTCAAACACACATTACAGAGCTGAGATATAAAATATTACATACAATATAAGTGCGAGAAAACAAGACATCTATACTACACTGCTAACTACATGTCACAAAGCTTATGAATCTCATTTAAAGAACTCAAATTATTAAACTAGAAAAACAAAACAAAGAACGAACAAAAAAAAAAAAAAAAGAAAGAAACTATATAAACAACGTTAAAATTAATTGTTAATTTAAGAACCTGGCCCATTTTTTGTAAAAAGTGCTGCATTTATTTGAGCTGAAAGCTATCTATTTTTCTGTTTCAATCTTTTGGTGTAATAACGCTTTAAAATCAGCAAAAATAAAATTGACTCTATTTATTGCTTTACAATAGATTAGGTATTTCCCAATAAGAATAAGATGGTTTAGGGCTGAACAAGAGGACCAATTATTTAAGATGCCGTACATGATTTCTTTCTTGCCTAGAGTTAGAGTTTCTTTGGAAATGCACTGGTACCAACCAGTGAAGTCGGACCAGAAGGAAACAGAGCGGTGGCGAATGGTTCATCAAAAACTCTGGGTCTCGCAAAATTTTAGTCGAATTTCACGGGTCTCGCAGTCTCGTTTTTTGAGCGGTTATGTGCGTCTCGCAGTCTCGTTTTTTATATGAAGGTGTCAAACACTGTGAAGTCTCGGTCTCGCAATCTAAAAAGTCAAAATGTCTCGGGCTCGCAAAGAAAAACACTGGTCTTGCCGTCTCGCAAAGTCTCGCATTTACCATTCGCCACCCCTAAACAGCAATAGGACAGAATACAAATACATGGGTGACTGTTTGCTCCACATTTGGACAATACGGACAGAAAGGATGCTCGACTTTTTTCATTTTGTGAAGAACAGCGTTTGTATAAAGTATGTTGTGAATTATTTTATACTGAAACATTAAAAGTTTTATTTCTTTTGTGGCAACAAAAGGTATAGAATAAATTTTCTTACATTCTTCCTTACTAAATCCCGTTTCCATCAGCTTTTTCTCTGCCGTTGGCGGATTAGAGTCTCGGTTTTCGACCAGTAACCTGTGTATTGTTTTGCAAGTCATCTTATCAATGGCAATTAGGTTAGTCGTATTAGTTTGATTTTCTTCTTTTAAGTATTTCTTCCACTTTCCTGGTATTGTAGAAGTGAGGCCAATGAACTGCAGAAAGTTACATTTAATCTTAAATTTCTGTGAGAACTCATGAAAAGATAGAAGTCGGGTTTTGTTTTCATCTACAAGGGTCGAGAGTTTAGTAACACCAACTTGGTGCCAACTTTCAAAGTATACGGACGTGTTATTAATTTTTATAAAACTATTGTTCCAAATAATCTGATCAAGTACGCCTTTCTTTGTTTTAGGAATCACGTTATTAATTTCTTGCCAATGTAGAATTATTTCATTATAAAAAGCAGGCAGTTTTACATTTAAAGTCAAATATTTAACGTTGTAATTGCAATAAAACAGTAGTGTTCCGCCTACATTAGAGAGCAGACGTAAAGAAATGATCTTCCACGGTTGATTACCTTCTGAGCAGAAACGTTTTACCCAACATATTTTTAATGCTTTATCAAACAAAGAAAAGTTTATCATATTTAGGCCTCCGTTTTCCTTGTCTTTTATCAAGGTGTTTTTTTTGATCTTCGGGATTTTGTAATTACATATGAAATCAAAGATTAGTTTGTCTACTTCAGCTGCGAAAGAGGCTGATGTACTCAACACACTACAGACAAAAGTAAGCTTCGAAATTGCCATAGATTTCACTATCTGAATTCGGCCGTGGACTGATATGTCTCTTGCTGACCAAATATTCAAGAGTTTTCTTCAAGAATCTAGTCTATCAAAAAAGTTCTTTTTGGCTGCGAGTTTTTCGTCATAAGAGAAGTAGACTCCCAGTGCATAGGTTGGTTCTTCATTCATCCTTAAATTTTGAAACGTGTCTTTTCGATGGCGTAGAGACCCTAACCACAACAACTCTGATTTTGACTGATTTATTTTTAATCCAGAACAGTTTTCGAACTGGGAAAGTAAACTGAATAGATAACTTAGAGATTCGGTGTCTTCAAGAAAAGCTGTGGTATCATCCGCGTACTGAGAGAGCTTCAACATATTTCTTTCATCAATTTTAATGCCTTTTATTTCTTTTGAACTTCTTATGGCATTACCCAGGATTTCAATTCCAATGACAAACAAGGCGCCTGACAGAGGACATCCCTGCCTGATTCCTCTTCCCAAATTGAAGTGTTTAGTAGCATATCCGTTATTTAAAACGCAACTAGAAATATCGCTGTAAATTACTCTAATCCATTGCCGTAACTGTGGGCCAAAGTTGAGTACTTCTAAGCACTTCTGGAGATAATTCCATTCAAGAGAGTCGAATGCTTTTTCAAAATCGAGAAAAACAGGCAGACCAGGGATGTTGTGGGTTTTTGTAAATGACATAATGTCGGAAATCGTTCTAATACTTTCTCCAATGTACCTACCTTTGACATAACCTGTTTGACTTTCATTAACAATTTTAGGGAGAACTTTCTCCATTCTGAGTGCAATGGCTTTTGTAGCGATTTTATAATCGTTATTAAGAAGGGAAACTGGCCTCCAATTTTTTAAATATTGCAAGTTTTTGTCTTTCTTTGGTATCAATGAAATAATTGCTAGCCGTTGAGAGATCGTTAGGAGGCCATTTTCAAAGCCGTAATTAAAACTGTCAACCATAAACGGTGCTACCAAATCAACAAAATTCTACTTACGTCGGGGAAAAAAGCGAGAAAAAAGGCAGGCGAAGAAGACGGAAGCACAAATCCCACAATAATATTAATGTTGACATTACTTTTGATTCCATGACATATCGTGTCACAAATATCTAATGGTGTTTCCTGGACACTTTTTTTCAAATAGGTAGTTCATGCAGTCACTTGTAAACACTCTTAACTTTTAAAAACTATTAACAAGAAAAGATTGGCTATCTTTCCATCGCCTTGTTTGAAACTTCCTTAAATGTTTTGGAATGGTCGACTTGAAGCTGGGACGACATGCTAACTTATGTTTTCCTCTTTATTGCTATGTTCCAGTTGCTAGCATGCCATGCTCGGTGATTTCGTTAGCGGCTATCTGTCTTTTTTAAACATTTCACTGTTCTGCCATTTGATTCATCGATTCAGTTTCCTGCTTTTACTTTATTGGTATTAGTAAGTTTAATTTTTGTTACAATGTAAAAATTTCAATTTTCATTGCTAATATTTATAATATTAGAAATAATTCTTTTAAATGGACAAGCTGTGATTTTTTGACAAATTTGGATGTACTGTGATACTGTTGCTTACCATCATTACAATTTGTTTCTTGGTATTCATTAGGATACACAGGATATAAATAGATTACGTCATAAAAAATGCGCCGTACGGATTTTTATTCACGAGTTGCAAAACTTTAGAAGCGAACTAGTGAGCGTACTGAGCGAACGAGTGAGTTTCTAAAGTTTTGCAACGAGTGATTAATATCCGTACAAGCACTTTCTATGGTGTAATTTATTATATATTAAAGGAGAATAAAATCGTGTAAATCAGCAATTTTATTTTTTCTTTATGACGTAAGGTTTATAAACCATGTTTGCGAAATAGCGAATTCTCAAGAATCCAATTTAAAAAATTACGAAATGCGCAAAATCTGTCTTCAGGAGAAAACGTTTCAGGTATTAAAAAACCTCCTCATTCAGAATAAAGGCCTGTTTAAACGGCTTCAACATTTGACCAACATTCCTTCAACAAAATTTTAAAGGATGTTGGACAAATGTTGGACGCAAAAACAAAGTTGTGCGGAGGCCGTTCAAACGATTCCAACATTGCGCCAACATTACGCCAACAAAAGAACCAACACTTCCGCGAAATTTGATTGTGAGGAGCTAAGAACTAGAAACCAGACTCTCTCGTCCAGATAAACTACGCCATATTAACTTTTGCTGCCTGATGTGAGCATGCGTGTGTTCTACAGAGTGTTCAAACGGCTTCAACACCATTCAATGTTTTCAAGAACGACATGCTTCCGTGAAGCATACACTGGGTTGCTCGTGGTACGTGTTACAGAAAATCAAAAGGCACTGAATTGTGTGGTATTGAACTACAGTAATCCAGTCTCTGAAGAATAACAAATAAAAGAGAAGCGAGAAACATTGGCTTCTGGGCTGACGTGTTCATAATTTTCAAGTTCCCTCGCAACTTCTTTTTACTACAAGTTTAAAGCGTGCCCTCTGAGCATCTGACAGCTTTGTTATACTAAAGTTCGCTGAGGTTAACCCTGTTCGGCGGGGTTAGTATCTGGGATGGGAGACCAAAACAATATACCCCTCAAAACAGAAGCATTGGACAGAAAATTCTATTTTAACGCTAACAAATGCGGACCAAGCAAAGAACTGATTTTGTTAGCTTGCCTTATGCGAAACAAATATTGATGCAAAAGTAAATAAATAGTGATACAAAGTTTTTGGGAAGAGCAGAAGGAAGTTTTCTGGACGGTCGATCGAGAATGAAATATTTTGCCATCAGCAACAACATTTATGACATGAAAACAACATTAATTTTTAACCCCGAATATAAAAAGTCACGATCAGCGACAAACATTTTGGGAGATTTTTGCTATTGTACTTTTGGCTGCAAAAGTAAAAGCGCAAAATCGAAAGTGACATCGGCCGGATTCAGCGGGCGCCGTGATGAAGTTACCGCGGTGTGTTTACTCGCGAAACAGTGAAGCATTTGTGTCAAATCATCATTTGACACAGATACCGGGTTTTTGTTTTTGCTAGGTTTCTTTTTCTTTCAAGTGTTATAAAGTTTGACAAGAAATCTGCGAATTCAACACAAAGATCACAATCGCCCAACTCTTCAGGTTGACAGTCAAAACTTTACTCTCCAAGACGAGGTTATTTATCGCCAGGTAATTCCATCGCTTTGGGGATAGCAGCTACTTTATTATTCATCAGTGTCAGATTTTTCTTTGCCGATTTTGGGGGTCATTTTGTTGAAAATCAAGCAAGCTTCCAACAGACCTGTTTATTTTCGTTACACTATACCACAAAAATGCTCCTGTATCACATTTCAACACACGTATGCAAATTTGTTAAGCTAGAATTAAAGTTCACAAAGGCTGGAAATATCTCGGCAAAATCTTTTTCCAGCGAAAAATTAATCGAAACAAACAACGTATTTACTATTAGAGGCAAAAAAACCTTCCTATTTCAATTTCGTGCGTGCAAACAAGACATGCAATTGAATACATTTTTGACAGTTCACAT
This sequence comes from Montipora capitata, assembly GCA_949126865.1. NCBI lineage: Eukaryota > Metazoa > Cnidaria > Anthozoa > Scleractinia > Acroporidae > Montipora > Montipora capitata. Next base: position 9,072,970 of record OX421450.1, read on the forward strand.
CAAACCCTTTTCGACTCGGAACGCTGACCGTAAATAATGAAGCACAAAAGCGACAACAACTTTCATTCAAATAATTCTTCACTGTCACATTTCCAAATATTTTACACCTTTGCAGAGTTGAGTACAAAATTCCGGTAGGTAAATGTAAATTGTCAGACAACCAAGATGCGACTGAGTAAACAATGTGATGCATTCTTTGTAGGCGTTCGATTCCTTCAAATCCATAAAAAAAATTGCTATTTGATTGCCGTGTTTTATATAATACCAAGTTAGTAAAATATTAGAAACAAAGCTCACTTGATATCCAAAGGCGAAAAATGAAATTTGGTTTTATCAACGGAGTTGATAATGTAAATTGGCCACCGTACAGAGATTCTAAAAGCTGACGTTTCGAGCGTTAGCCCTTCGTCAGAGCGAATCCATTGGATTCGGTGGCCAATTTACATTATCAACTCCGTTGATAAAACCAAATTTTTGTATACTACTTCCCCACCGACGCAGCACAACAGTTTCTTTAGAAACTGCCCATTCATTCATGAAAAATGAAATTGTTGTCGAAGACCATTACTCGTCTCTTAAAATCCAGATATTTATTTTTCAGCGCTGTCTTGCTCATCCAATTGACGATCCATTCTTGCATGAGCTCCATGAGGGTATATTTTGTTTAAAGATCCACTAAAACGCCATTCACGTCATTGACTCATTAGTGATATTTCCAATTGTTATACCGGAAGACTGTGCAGAGTTGAGAACAGGTAAATACAAATCTGACAAATAGCGAGACAACTGAGATAACAGATCCACTATATAGATTCCTTCTCTGTCTTTGTTGAACCCATACTGAGTTACCAGAGAACTGTTCATTTGTTTTCAGTGTTGTACAAAACACCACACTTGGCAAAATTTTAGGAAGACAGCTCATTTTGATTACGGCTCGACGGGCGACAGATTGTTGTCGAAGTCCATTACTCGTCGCTTTTAACATTCGACCACCTGTCTTGTTCAGTATCCAATTCGCTTGCCATTATTGAGCTTCATAAGGGTACATTTTGTTCAAAGATCCACTAAAACGCCATTCGCGTTACATGACTTTCGACGCCATTGCCGGTTAAGTTAATCGTTCTACTATGTCTACCAGAGAAATCTACGCATTTCCCACTACCCTCTCGATCCTACGAAAACACACTCAGAAGGCTCTATGCACAAAGACACCACTTAGCAGGGGAGTGGCAGGCAAGACTTTTACCGACACGGAAAAAAATAAAAAAAAGAAAACGAAAAATAAAAAAACCACGAAATTAAAGACAGATTCCGACTGGGTTTGCCATACTGGCAACCCAGTAAAAAACGGC
>OX421450.1:9079321-9081821 GCA_949126865.1 Montipora capitata
TGTATTTTAGTTTGACGTTAAGTCCCGCTAAATCTATGGAATAAATCTTGAACTGACCTGGTTTATCGTGGCTCATTAGTATCGAACGACTCGAGCTCCTTGTACAGTATCTGGACCACGGAACATTTATTGCATATTTTGAACTTTGAACACTGCGAAACTGAATTGCGATCACCAGGAGCTACAAAACGTGAAGTCCTCATTTACAGCTCTAGGATTGGGTACAGAATTAGGTTAGACAGGTGTTAGCCTGAGGATTTAGTGTTTATGTCTAAATTACCGCTATAGGGTCACTAAGGGTCAACGCCAGCTTTTGTGGACAAATGTAACGTCAAGTTGAAGAGATCTTGATGAGTAGGGGATCTTTTGTGACGTTTTTGAAACATAACTAACACACCCGGCCCAGATACCTTTATGAGGATCATCGCTTTTGATTGTCTGAGTGCTGATTTCAATAAGAGTGCGATCAGCCGTCAATGAGCGAAACACCATACTGCACTTTTGCTTGTCAAAGGGAAAGTACTGCACATCTAGACTACACGAACTTTGGAATGTTGCAGGCGACACCCATGTATTCAGTCCATCGTTTCGCAATATCACATAGGTTCGGAATTTTTCCAAGTGACCTGCTTGAACGACCAATCCATCAGCGCTGAAACACAATAGGAGTCGTTATTTGGACATGTTTGTCAAATTAAAAGAATTTAATGAACGGTTGCAAATGACTTTAGAAAGCAAGCAACATTTCTCTGAACAGTTGCAACAACGCGAACAGCGTTAAAAGACTGTCTGAATTCAAAGCAATTGCGTGTAACTTGCTCACAACGCAAAAAGAAAACAACAACAACACTAGTGTAGCAGCTCTCGTAACCTGCTATTGTTTGGTAATGTAAGCAACCTCCTCTATTGTTTTTAAGTCTAAAGCCGGTGATACACGGTTCAACATTTGTTGATCAACAGATGTTGCAGCTCTTGTTCAACAAATGTTAAACTGTGTGTTGTGTCATGTTGAATGTTAAAATATGCCTTTCAACACGTTGGACGTTGTTGAACGATTTTGAACGAAAATAGAGACCAGCTCTGTTCCGTTCAACACGTTTGTGCAACATTGTTCAACATTTGCTGAGCAACAAATGTTGCAAGATGTTGAACCGTGTATCATCGGCTTAAGTCATTGTTTCAATTGTGAAGTCTTTTGTTTTTGGCCAGGGTAGCGAGCCAATCACATTAGAGAGTTTAAGAAACAACGACGGCTACGACTGCGACAACGCCACAAAACAATAATATAATCGGTTAAAATTTAAAGAGCATAAATAATCGTGCTGCATGTGCAGCATGGATTTTAGCAAGTATGTTTGCGGTTCTCTGCATAACGACAACGCGAAATCACCAAATTTGAGATTTTGACTACAACGTAATCATGCAACAGAGATTCTTTCATTCTCTATTTTCACTCTGAAACCGCTCGTACCAATTTATTTTTAGGATACTTCGCCCACATTGTAGGACGTGAACGCGACTGAATAATCGCGAAAGATTTATGATAGAGTCAAGTTATATTTTGAGGTGACGTTTTTCGTTGACCGTCGCCGTCGTAGATCTTAAAGTCCCTATTATACGTTACGAGAGCTGCTACATCACTCAAAAAAACCGTGTATGTCGCGGTTGGTGTTGGGGTTTCCTTTTCATTTTCTTGAAAACATGGCTTACGATCTTTATGTAAGGGTTATTGACCTGGAGCTAGGTGAGGGGATATGTGATATATTCCCCACGTGTCGATCCCGAATCAGGAGACCGAGGGCTCGGAACGAGGGGAGTATATCAGATATGTCCGAGGGACAGGTCAATAAAATGCTTATTGGTCAGTTGGTGAGGTTTTCTACAATAAAAATATATATATTAGATAAAACTCTTTGGCCTTACAAAGCTTTTGCTTTCGTGTCCAAATTGAGCACTCTACTGGATGAGTCCTTGCCGCTAGCAATTGCGCATGCTCACTAGCTCGCTAGTTTGAGCACTCTGGCATGGCTTAGATGTACCACATGTGTGGACCATTTGAGGTGGCTTTTTAAGCTTAACGTCCACGTTAGTCATCAGCACTGCACTGATAAGGCCAAAACAGACCAAAGCAGGCCAAAACAGTACTGTTTGCAATTACGTATGTATATATTAATCCTCGAGAGAGAGACTCGTTAGAAGCTACAACGCGTGTGCACGATTAGTATGCACTAAGTTCTTGAGAGCAGTGAACGACCCCGAAGATGAATTGTTTTTAACCCAACGAGCAGATTTTCCGGCTCTTAGTAATCTCCCTCTCGGCAGTTGGATTTCCTTAAGGTTTGTGAATGGGACAATTCAAACTCACAGCCAGGATACTCAGACTTAGATGTTGAAAATACTGTCTCCGATTTATTTGACCTTAACACTCCTGGAGAGAATGATTTATTGCTTGAAGTTTCACCCGCTACCAATACACCTTATTCCAAAATGGACGCCATTT
>OX421450.1:9086821-9091821 GCA_949126865.1 Montipora capitata
TCAGCAATATATGGCTGATGAATGGTCACTTTTAGCTAGGGCCTTGAAATGTTCTGTTTTTCTGTCGTGGAGTCTTCGTTTTGTTTTGCCAATGTAGAATTCATCGCAGTTCCAGCAGACAGCAATATTAGTAGTGAGAAGTTATTGCTGTTTTAGCTATTACTTTTCACTATGTCTAGACAAGTACTGCTGCAGATCATTTTTCTCAGTCTAGGTTCCAGGCCCCTATTGTTTACGATATATATATAGTTTTTAAAAATTGTAACGGTCAATTTTGAAAATGTGTGTTGACTAGCATACGAAACGTCAAGTTTTATAAAAATGCGTTGGAATACAATGTTTATCACCGCTGTTTGTGTTATTTTCTGGTTCATCAGTGTTTCGATCGTTTGCACCTGCGTTCCGCAAAATCGTAAAATAAACTAAAATAATAACTTCAGATAATTTCAACCCACTCGGGCAATAAAGTGAGTGAATCACGATGCAAAAGTCTTAGAAATACATGCATCCGACGCTAAACACTATCCATTTGCAATTGTTTTGACTGTTACTTTCTGATCCGCCGGTAATGTTGCGAGGGATGTTTTAATTAAGCGATCTATTCTTGCAGGAAGAATAGAAAAACGACAGCGCGGAATGTAGGGAAAATTTCGAGTGCTTGTGTAGAAATCGAACCAGCCCTATGGTCTACCCATTAAGCTACTAGAACTCACTAGAGAACTGGGACGCATGACTTTGCAGTGCCCGCTGACCATTGGGACACTCTGTTCATTCAGGACCAGCTCTCCAATAATTTTAGTAGCTCAATGGGTAGAGCATCCGACTGGTGTCACGTGGGTCATGGGTTCGACACTTGCCTAGGACTCTGATTTCTCAGTTGTCCTTTTACTCGTTGCCAAGCAATTTGTATACTATCCCTTCTCACCGGCGCATTACACCTGTCCATGCAAGTTATTCCAAAATGGCCGCCATTTTAGTATTCTTTTGTTTCCATGCAAATTGGCCCTTATGGCCTCGCTTTCAGACGTAAAATTCAAAAGAATATTTAACCTTGAACGAGGCCATAAGGATGCATTTGCATGGAGACAAAAGAATACTAAAATGGCGGCCATTTTGTAATAAGGTGTATCATCTCGTGTATTTCAAGTTGTATAAACTGAGGCCCATGGCCTTGTAGAGCCCATCATCTAAAGAAATGGATGAGTCAGTCCAGTTTCGACTAGTCAAACATGTTTTTTAATTTATGGACATGATCAATCGGCACGCGTCATCAATTTTTTTAAAACTTTACGACATCGTGACAATTTTTAACTGTCTAAATCCCTATGAGTATGTCCGTATGTCGTTACAGAAACTAGTTTGCAAGAATTGAGAAATCTATTGATTTTTTCAGTTGAAAATTGAAATGGCAATTGAAAAACTCGAACTATCTTGAGTTTCTAAGGAAATGAGTCCTTGGTTGTTGTGTGTTTGCCAGAGTTGTTCAAAAATATCCCAACTGTTTGTTTTGGTTTTTTGGTTTTGCAGCTACTAGTCACGCGTGATTGACTCCCGAATATGTTTGAATTTTTAACGCACGCTCAATACGAAATGCTGAGGCGGCTGGCAGAGTCTTCCTTCCTCTTCCCGAATTATTTAGGAAGATCGAAAGAGAATCTGCCCGCAGGGTAGTTCGAATCCTGCCTGACTGTGATTTTTCAGTTGTCCTTTCTTCGCTCGTTGTAAAGCAACTTGTATTCTGTGCAGAATACCTGTGTATTGTATGCCTAGTTCTTCAAAGAATGCCGCAATAAAGTTTCTTTGAATTCTCGGTTTTCACATGACGTCACGACCGCCATGTTGGTGCCCCTAAACAAAGAAAAGGCGGCCATGCTGGTGCCCCGACCAAATCCTCCGGGAATTTAACTCTATTATTATGCAAACGCTTCTTTTTGTTTTCGTTGAAAAACATGGCTGTTGATCACTTGAGTGAAAACCAACAATTGCAGTCGATATAATGAGTAACATGTCCTGTCTCGCGTTTTGCTTAAGTAGTTTGTACGTCAGTATTTTGGGTGTATTTAGAACGGGCATTAATTACATGGCGGCCATTTTGAGTCCAAGGGATTGAAAACATTTGTTTTGCCCCACCGAAACTCGTTCCAAACATTGCAACTCGAAGCTCAGGGTACGAAGGCTAACCATTCTCGAATGAGTGCCGAGGCTTAAATAGTTCAGATTAGTACTTAACACTACAAACGATATTACTTGGGGTGCATGGAATGACCGGTTTTTGTCTCCTTATTTGGTCCTGAAATTGTGTGAAGTTGTGTTGTGTTTTTGTGTCATAAAGTATGACACCTCAAAGTGGCGTACCCATTTTAGTCACAACCCTTGCGTGAAGCGTGTATTATTTGGTTCATTCAATCTCTTTTCATTTGCGCATGAGCGAGGGAGAGGAGAGCTCTGGGGAACCCTGAAACAAAGTGTCTTCTCATTGGTTTTCGTGAAGAACAATGAGAAGTTTCTCCGATTGGTGTATTCATGTTAGCGCGAAAAGTGCACGAGCAGGTACCGTAAACAAAGGAGACTTTTGTCTGATTTGTCTGATTGGTTGATGGTTTTTCTTTTACCCAGGTTTTTTCACACGCGCTCGCGCGAAGTAACAAACAAGATGGCGGCCAAAGATGTCTTGTTCGATTACTTGCTGCAGGGATTTTTATGGCAGCAGCGACGTATACACGTTTTCTTCTTTCGGAATAGCGGTGTGTCAGTGGTAGAAGCTGTTTTCTTTTAAGTCTTTCACTTTCGCGCGATCGATTTTTCGTCCGTGGCTTCATGCATTGTAAGCTCAATTGATTTGGGCAGATTCCCGAGTTAATAGATCGATTGAGGTGGTTGTTTAGCCGAGGCCGTGCTGTCAAGTCTGCTAAGGTAAGATTCGCTGTTCCTTTCGTTTTGTATGTAATCTCAAGCCAATATAAGCTAGCGCAGCCCATTAAATGTTCTTTAAAAAATTAATGTATTTTACCTTCCTTCTTGTCCACAGAAACCTTACAAGAAATGCCAGCGTTATTAATTTATTTAACGCCTTCTTCTTCTTCTTTTCCAGTTCCCATGTTTTAACTACTAGTTACAATTAGCAATGTGAATGGAAGATTTACTAAGTCGCCATGGAGTGAAATCGGAGGGTAGATAATAAGGGTACTGTAGTAACCTGTAGGTAGTTGATGAATGTGCAAGCTATTGTTATTTCCCACTTTTCTGAGCCTTTTAAATTCGCTGGTTTTTCAGGAAAAATTAACCATTTTTGTGCTCATGGCTTGAGAAAAATGTAGCAAGCCTGTGCTTCATGTTGATTTAAAAGCAATAGTTTTCAACCTCTCAATGATGACTTCAATTAGGCATTTACGTGCAAATGCTGCAATTTTGTTCCTACTTTTAGGTAATAAAAAACCCGATTTTCTCATTTTCTGACCATTTTACCCACTTTACACCCTGTAAATAGCAATTTGTTTAAATTATATATTATTTCGAGGGGAAACCTCTGCAACATGGCCCACTGAAACACTGTAGGGAAGATATTGTTTACCTATTGTCATTAATGTGCAACGCGTTCCAAACTAAAATGGGTTTTTCCAAAATACAAAATTCCGTCAAAAAAGCCCACTTTGGTTCTGCATAAAACGTGATTTCCGACAGGAACTTATAAGACTTGACTGCAGTAATATCAAAACTTGGAGTGATATACTGTTAACACGACCGAATCACAATTTCAAACAGTTGTTTTAATAGCTCATAATTACTCTGCACTCATATTTTCACTAAAAATATACAATCAAAAATTACGGGTAACACACGGACACAAAAAATGGGCTAAAAAACTGCAGTAAGGAAAAGGTGTTCTTGTCCACAAGACTACAGGCTGCAGACAAATTCTAGTATAGTTTATCTAACGCAAATGAAAGATGCAGAAATTCTGCATGGCTTGAAAAAGTTTGATGCAGAAATTCTGTAAATCTTACTTTCTGATAAATTCTGTACATTTTCCACAACAACTGTGTGATGCAGAAATTCTGCATCTTAGCCAAGTGGCTGGAAAACTTTGGATGCAGAAATTCTGCAAATTTCATTTTCCGCTAAATTCGATACTTTTACTAACAACAATTGTATGATGCAGAAATTCTGCATCTCAGCCTAATGGCTTGAAAAAGTCGGATACAGAAATTCTGCAAATCTTATTGTCTGATAAATTCTATACATTTTCTACAACAACTGCGTGATGCAGAAATTCTGCATCTCGACCTAGTGGCTTGAATACGTTGTATGCAGAAATTCTGCAAATTTGATTTTCCGCTAGATTCGATACTTTTTCTACAACAGTTGTGTGACGCAGAATTTCTGCAAATCTTATTTTTTGCTAAATTCCATACCCTTCCTACAACAATTGTGTGATGCAGAAATTCTGCATCTCAGCCTAATGCTTGAAAAAGTCTTATACAGAAATTCTGCAAATCTTATTTTCTGCTAAATTTTTACATTTTCTACAACTTTGTGATACAGAAATTCTGCATCTCAGCTTAGTGGCTTGAAAACGTTGTATGCAGAAATTCTGCGAATTTGTATTTTCCGCTAGACTTGATACTTTTTCTACAACAGTTGTGTGACGCAGAATTTCTGCAAACCTTATTTTTCTACAACTGTGTGATGCAAAAATTATCTCAGCCTAGTGGCTTCAAAAGATGCAGACTTTCTGTAAATCTTATTCTCCACTTAATTGACTTATTTACGTACAGCAAAATGAAGGGTGTAGAAACAACTTCAAAACAACAGATGCAAAACCTCTGTACAATGAAAATGTAATTCACTATTCAATTCACTACACAGGTTTTGGCCACTTTGAAACAAGATTGGATTAAAAAAGTGAATTATAGTCATTTCAGTTTCTGGCTAACTTGTTGCAGTGCCGGAGTGCAGATTACACATTGGCATTGTATAATTAGGTTTATAGCAAAAGAACT
>OX421450.1:9101821-9131821 GCA_949126865.1 Montipora capitata
TCCAATGATATTGAGACACGTCATTTTACGTTAGTGTTTAATCGAACCGTTCCCATGCACGAGGTATACGCAAATAATCGACAACTTTGATTTACTGCAGACCATCACTTTCAGTGACAGATAACATGCGGAATACGTGCAAGGCACATTTTAGCCATTAACCGTGATTATGGGCGACAAACGGATAAGTGAGGAAAAAGAATTTCTTGAAGCTTTATGTGAACGTATAGGAGATACTATCTTTCAAAGTACCCCTATCAAGACGCATCGAAGTGGAGACCATTGCGCTGCGGCTGGAATAAATTACAACGGTGAGTGTATCAAATGGTAAGCGTAATTGCAAAACGCCACTACAGCATGTAGACACCGTTCGCTCGGAGACGAGGACAACACTCAAGATATTCCCGAACCGTTAATGCCCGCAGATGAGCTTACTATTTATGGAGCGATTGCAGAATACCCGGCCCAGCAAACGCCCTATTTAAAAATTTAAAAGCTGCCACCGCGGTCCGCAGTCCCGTAGTCGATGAATGAAAAGTGTTAAAGGGGAAGCATTAAAATGAACTGTATTTGAGTATTTGAGTATCATAGTATTTCCGTATTGGTTATTATAGTATTTGAGTAATTTATTAATTTAGTATTTTAGTTATTGGTATTTAGTTTAACAGGGCCATAAGGGAGAATACAGTTTTTCTACTGTAATTATGCACCCTATAAATAAAGTGTTCTGAAGTGTTCTAACTGCCACCGCGGTCCGCAGTCCCGTAGTCGATGAATGAAAACTGTTAAAGGGCAAGCGTTAAAATGAACTGCCACCGCGGTCCGCGGTCCCGTGGTCGATGACTGAATATTTGATAACTCCGAAGAATAAAATGGTTGTGACCGGGGTCCGAAGTCACGTAGTAGTTAAATAATAATTGAAAATAACGGCCAGTTTTTAAGTGGCGTTTTTAGCATTTGTGGATTAAAGAACGAGGTGTATGACACCTAAATGTCTTTAACTGAACCACAAAATGAAAGCTAAAATTTTACGTGAATGCTTAGGCCTAAATTATATATCACTGAAGCGAGCTCTTAGGCTTAATGAGACCGAACGGCAAAGTGAAAGCTAAAATTTTAGGAGTGCTTAGGCCTAATCACTGAAGCGAGCGGTTAATGAGTAGACGAGTGCTTTCTTCTTCAGACGATCTCATGAAAAGTGTAGTTAACCGAACCGCGAAATGAAACCTAAAATTTTACGAGAATGCTTAGGCCTAATCATTGGAGCGAGCGCTTAGGCTTAATCAGTAAATGAGTGCTGTCTTCTTCACACGATCTCGCGAAAAGTGTAGTTAACCGAGCCGCGAAATGAAAGCTTAAATTTTACGAGAATACTTAGGCCTAATCACTGAAACGAGCGTTTAGGCTTAATCAGTAAACAGTCGAGTGCTTTCTTCTTCACCCGATCTCATCAGTGAAAACTGTAGTTAACCGAACAGCAAAATGAAAGCTTAGCATTGATTGCAGAATACCCGGTTTAGGAACAGAGTTGTTTATATGTATCATTTTCTGTCCCATGCCACTGTGTCGTAAAATTTTAGCTTTCATTTTGTGGTTCAGTTAAGGACACTTTCCACGAGTTCGTGTGAAGAAGAAAGCACTCATTTACTGATTAAGCCTAAGCGCTCGCTTCAGTGATTAGGCCTAAGCATTCTCGTAAAATTTTAGCTTTCATTTTGTGGTTCAGTTAAGGACACTCAACATGTCATACACCTCTATTAAAGAACGAGGGGCATCTTTCGCCTTCTAAATTAATTGTAAACTGCGTAACATGCAGCAATAAATTAGTCTTGAAAAGCCCCAAGGGAAGAGACTAATAATTTCACTTCACTTCACTTCACTTCACTTCACGACTGCGGGACTGCGGTGGCAGTTTTTTAAGGCATTTGGAGTACGGGGTATTTTGCAATCTAGCCCTATTTAGTTCAGGCAACCCGCGAACTGGAACGTTAATTAATGCCAGCATCTGGCCAAATTTAACAGAAATCGGGCAAATCGTTGTTGAGCTGTAACTCTTGAAATTGTCTCCTTGAAGCGAAAATTAACGTTCGAGAAAAGAGCGCTCAAAAACAATTATCCCTACACAAACAAGTACCGCCCCCTAACGCCTTTACGGAAAATTAGCCAATTGTTTCGCAAGGCACTTTTTCTTCCGGTTACCTGCTGTGATGATTTTCTCGCAATTTTGCACGTACTCGCGTTACAGAGTAATCAATTCCTTCGCCATTTCGTTGGATATTTGCGGTGTTTATTTTCCGTCGATATTGCATTTTGTATATGTAATCATCATGGAAAAAACTAAACGAGGAAAGACCTCATCAAGCAAAGCTGTTGGGCCCAAGCCGAAGCGACAAAGGTGGGCTAAATCATCAGCAGAAAGAGCGGCGGAAACACCAGTACCGGTGAACCATCGTGACCGCATGATTACATTATGCTGTCAATCAAAGTGGAGTTTAACTTCCGGTGAAAGTCGCTTACATCCCAATTTCTCGGCAAATATTCACTCTTTTGAAAGATCTTACTGGAAAGTTTATTTCCAACTTAAAAAACGAAAATCGATTTTTTTTTTCTCTGAACGTACATGGTAACTTCAATTAACCTTTTCTGATTAAACTGTATTCTTTTTCAGCTTTACACTGGAAGGTATGTTGCCCCCAGCAACAGAGAAAATCCTGTTGAACGTGTTGACTCTTTCTACGAAGGGCTTCAAATTAAAACATATGCAGCAGTTTTCTTATCACGCTGTGAAGAGGAGCCAGTGATTGGTGTTTTAAAAGAGATCGGTGAGGATCATTTCAAAATCCATTACTGGAAAGGCATATACAGAGGGAAGTGGTCACCTTTAAGCCTTCCAAGAACAAGGGAACCTTGGACAGAAGTTCTTCCAAAGGAGTGCATTATTCTCCACTCCTTTGAACTTACTGAAGCAAAGAAGCTGCAGGTGACTACAAGAAGGCACTTAATGGAAAAGTATTCCTCAGTGAGGAATAGTACAAATAATTCATAATCACCAGGATGCACACTGTTAAAACCTTCACTCCCAGTGCACATGTAAATATAGGAGAAAAAATCCAATTCATTTTTTTGTGAAATACTAAAAACTAAAAAGCACCATGTGAAAGTTCTACTGAAGAGGCTTTATCTGAATGGTTAGACCAAGTATTTTCTTCGAGACTGAAAAGTTACAAAGAAATAAGATTTTTTTGAATGATCTTATCATGGGACATTCATCCAATTCTGTGTTGATAACACCTGGCTGTATTCTGAAACAGCATTGCGCTTTGAAAATACCTAACTATCTGGTTGTTAAGTATTACGTTTGCTTATCTTTTTCACTTCAACCATACATCTTTGAAGGTTTCCTGGTTTCAACTAACAACTGTATGCATGGTGCAATAGCGGTTCCACGTTTTTCCTATAGATTAATAGATTAATTTTATGGAGTATTCAATATTTAGCCGCAGCTACGGTTATGATGCAATGTTTTCGAGAATTGTCGCCGCTGCACTAGTTACTGACAAACCCCGCGTGATTTTGATGCCAGTGAATCAATTCATTGAATTTTGAACGATCGTTTTTAGTTATTTTCAGCTGTAGCCGAGGGTGGGTACCCATGATTTTCACCATGCGCTTTCGACGCAACCATTTAGAAAAAAAATCGCATCACCATTTTCAGTAAACTGAAGTCTATTTGAACTATTGGGCAATGTCTTTTACGAATACTGCTTATTTAGTCTAGTTTCTGGCGATCTCTACAGCTGAATTCAGTCATTTTTAGGCCTGTTTTAGCCACTGAACATGGTTTCTGCATCGGAGGAAAATAGTCGCTGCTGATGTAGTCAAGTTTCTGTAGATTTTCACGGATTTTACCGCGTGCAGAATTTCTGCATCCGTAGCTGATTTAAGTAATTTTCACGGATTTTACCGCGTGCAGAATTTCTGCATCGGAGGAAAATAGTCGCTGCCGATATAGTTCAGTTTCTATAGATTTTCACGGACTTTACCCCGTGCAGAATTTCTGCATCGTAGCTGAATTCAGTAAATTTTAGGCCTATTTTAACCACTGCTCATGATGCAGAATTTCTGCATCGGGCGAAAATAGTCGCTGCCGATGTAGTCCAGTTTCTGTAGATTTTCACGGATCTTACCGCGTGCAGAATTTCTGCATCCGTAGCTAAATTAAGTAATTTTAACGGATATTACCGCGTGCAGAATTTCTGCATCGGGGGAAAATAGCCGCTGCCGATATAGTTCAGTTTCTATAGATTTTCACGGACTTTACCGCGTGCAGAATTTCTGCATCGTAGATGAATTCAGTAAATTTTAGGCCTATTTTAACCACTGCACATGATGCAGAATTTCTGCATCGGGGGAAAATAGTCACTTCTGATGTAGTCCAGTTTCTGTAGATTTTCACGGATTTTACTGCGTGCAGAATTTCTGCATGGTAGCTGAATTCAGTAAATTTTAAGCCTATTTTAACGACTGCACATGATGCAGTATTTCTGCATCGGGGGAAAATAGTCGCTGCCGATGTAATTCAGTTTTAGCAGATTTTCATTCTGCATGCGGTGAGATCAATTTTTCATAGGGTAAGCATATTCAGAAGTTTTACTGGCATGTTTAACTGACTGCCAAATTGTGACGGTCAAATAAAGGCTTTCTTTACTGAACCGGTTTCGTTGTTGTTAGGAATGATAAGATTTTCAATGAACAGCGTATAGGCTCCGAGGAATATTCACTTTCTCAACGGAACATATTGGTTTTGGAAAAACCCATTTTAGTTTGGAACGCGTTGTGCCAGAGGCTCACTGGCTGTTGAAACAAAGGGTCGTTTGTTCCTGTGGTTTGCACATCAATGCTTGTCAACAGATATCTTCCCTATTATCTATATGTAGATGAACTTCAAACTCACATTAGCTCTGAACTACCAAGATTTATTAACTTTAAATTTAATGAAAACTAAATATCTTATCTTCAATCCTCATCAGAAAGTAAATTTCAACTTACTTCCTTCATTAACTTTAGCTGGTCAATGCCTTGAGCACCTTTCCTGGCATGATCATATTCATTACATTTGTAACAAAGTTAATAAATTTATATTAACATCATCATTACGGTTATGCAATATCAGTAAACATTGTTTAATCAGTATCTATTATTCGGTTATTTAGCCAGTTACTGTATGGCTGCATATTGCGGGTATTAATTATGAAAACCCATTGTCACAGCTTGTAAAATTGCAAAATAAAGTTATTGGAATCATCAATGATGTTTCCGTAACCCCACATTGTTTTCTTTGGTCTATTGAAATTTCATGATATTGCTAAAATTTACACATTTATTTATGCATAATTGTCTTTGTGGTGACAAGCCATGTATTTTTTTTCCATATTACTGGTTTCGGAGCAACGTAATCATTCAACAACTCAGGATGCATCTTTACAGCATTTATTTGTTCATACTATAACCAATATATGTATGAGAAAATTCTGCCTATCCATCATTGGAAAATACTTTTGGAATGACCTTCCTCTTTAAAATCGAAACAGCACATCTAAAATCCCATTTTGAAAAAGCAATTTTTGAACACTATTTTGCGCAGTACTGATTTCCTTACTTGCTGGTATGTACTCCAGTATTGCTTGTTTAAAAGTCTAAATATTGCAACTGAATGGGATATCCTGTTCTGTAGATTGAGTATGATTTAAAGTTAAGAATATAGTCTTATTATTCTTTGTCTGAGATAGTTGTCAACTTGAATATATTCACATTATGGATTACATTCACAAATGTTTTACCTGTTTATGTCATTTTGAAATGATTTTAATAAAACATTTCAAGCAATATTTACTAGTAAAATGACTTTCAAAAATCAATTTATACTTTCTTGAAAATTCTTGTAAATAAGATGACAAAGTCTGAATACGCTTCCTTTAATGTTGTAATAATACCAGAATATAAATCATTCAAGTACAAACCTTATAAATGTTTGAAATGGAAAGAGGTAAAGTGCATAATGGTAATTATTATAGCTCTTTTTGAAAGTTAGTTAACAACTTGAACACATTCACAACTAATTGTTTAGGGGTTCTTTTGGGTGGGGGGGGGGAAGGGGGGGTGGCAGGAAGAGAGGGGCACTTTGTAAGCTTTAATACCCAAACAAATGAATAAATGAAATAGAAATCCGAGTCTTTCTTTTTTTTTAGTACAATTGACTATATGCCATTTATTTCTAGTGGTGGCATAGTGCATGTGATGTTCTCTGTAATATTATCGGGTTTTAAAATTACTGTGGTAAGCAGTTTTATATGAGTGTAAATAGTACTTCGCCTCAGATGAGCAAATTGTGCGCAAATAAATAAATAATTTAATTATGAACCATTGTCAATCTCCATGTTTTTCCCTGCAAAATCAGTTTATGATGTATCCACACTGATTGGGATTTTTTAAAATTTATTGCAAAGCGTCGAAACTCACTAGGCAAGATATTTTTTAATGTAAACTCACATTTCAATTTAAATCCGACTTACTTTATTGTTAAGAAGCACTCCATTCTGAGTCGAAGTCTCTTAAATAAGGCAAAACAACGCCAGGAAGGCAAAACTATTCTCTGCTCCTTGCAATTTCTTCACTTCATCGCCACACTTTTGACTCGTCATCTTCGCTTCATTTGTGATCCTTCGCCGTATTTCCCGTTGTATTGAACCAGTATCACTCATAAAGATAAGGTAATGCCCAAGTCTTTCAAATGACTCATCATTTCTGCATTCATTGTCTACCGTCCTTTTGGAAACAGCCGATGAATATTAACGATGCCAGCACTACATCCGCCATTTCTCATGTTCCCGCGTTTCGAATGAATTTGACTAAATTTCAAGGGATTTTCGAGGTGATGAGGCGCATGCGCAACATTAGTCTCCTTTGTTGGTACCGTAAGGTTCAAATAGCCAATTTTTGGCTTTAAGAACCCTACGGCGCATGTTCTCCTACATAAAGTTTCCGAGATCCGAGGCTCTGGAGACGACAATGTTGGAGCATTCTGGAGCAGCTAAAATAAGTCTCCATCATTAGATAATTTTCGTTCTTACCGTTCCTGTTGTTATTGTATAGTATACCCTATAAACGGTGTTTAATTCCTTTTCTTAAGTATTGTGCCATTTTAGAAGCTATATCACTATTCAAGTTATTAGATAGATTTAGCTTTGCGTTTACGGCAGACGGCAAACGGGAAACTGAAATTTGCGTTTTGCCAAAAATCAAAGAAACTGGTCTGATTTTATCTCCTCTTTTTGCCTGTTATCTACAAATGTCGCGCAACTTCTAAAACGAGAGAGAAAAGGTAGAATAAGATAATTTTCATGCTTTTATGACAAGCAACAGCCTGCCGTTTGACGTTTCCCGATTCACGGAAACGCGATGCTAAATCTCTCTATTATAATATTGGCTCTGCAAACTGGACGATCTACCGTGCGAAGAAATAGGAAAGTTCTAGTGCTGAGAAGATCTCAGCACTACTGCTGTGTAAACTTCTTATGCAATAGAGGACGTTGTCCGTGTCTAAACACGAGAGTCGGGAGGATTCGAGAGAGTTATGCAAACCCGAGACGCAGTCGAGGTTTGCATAGAATTCTTCCAATTCCTCCGAGTGTTTAGATGAGGCTGTGGAAACACGGACAAATGAGAGTGCGCGTACTATCCTAATTCTTTTATAATTTCACTTGGAAGATCTTAGAGAAATCAAACAATTTAGTGACCAGACGTTTAGCAACTTTGCATTCTACCAATTATAAACTATAACCCCGACCGAATTTTCTGCATGTAAACCATGCAAACAAAATATTGTTTCATCATCTGGGATCTGCCTTCCTAACGCAAAACCCCTCCAATTCTCGACAGGCCATACCCAATCGGAGCAACTCTGCAAGATCAAAAATGTGGAACTTGTCGCTGATTGTAGCAAATAAATTGTATGCAACAGGCTTGGCTATCTACGGCCTTTTACCAAAGTAATAGTTTCAGTACATGAAACCAAATACTCTGTACTGGTACTGTCTCTAAAACTGAGACAGGCAATGATCTGGTGGACCTTTGCCGAAACCAAGTGTTGACAAAACTGGGAACTGAGAATTTGGGGAAAAAAAAGTCTTTTGCACTTAGCCGAGTTTTGTATCATTTTGTCGTTCTTTACCATGCAAGGAAAAGGGCAAGTGACAATATCATAGCGGAAAACATATTGTTTCATAATTTCTATGCCATGAGACAGTGGGCAATATTTCCGCAACCCTCGATGGAATCGCCTTCAAGCGACAGAATTAAAGCTTCCCAAAGGCGAAACCTTTTTGCTTTATTTTTCCATGTTTGTTTTTGCAAATCAGTGGTTCCACAGCTGGCCAGTACTGGAGTTGAGCTTTAAATTTCCAAAACAAAGTATAAGAAAATTTAAAATCACAATTAATCGACCTTTCGATGTATCAAACATCATTCTCAAGATTGAGGTCGTTTATGCTAATGTCAAAGTTGTTAAGACAGAGTTGAAGATTTTGAATATCTAATATGCGCATTCCACAGTGCTTGATGTTGTGTAAATATTTTAGTTAAGCATCAGTGAATAACTTCGCGCGGATCGAGTCTGACTGTACGTTGGGTGACGGTTTTAGTTCTTTTATGATTAACATTTCGTAGAACAAACAGTCCAGTTTACTCCGGCACTTTTTATAAAAAAAAAATGTCACTCAACGTACAGTCAGACTCGATCCGCGCGAAGTTATTCACTGATGCTTAACTAAAATATTTACACAACATCAAGCACTGTGGAATGCGCATATTAGATATTCAAAATCTTCAACTCTGTCTTAACAACTTTGACATTAGCATAAACGACCTCAATCTTGAGAATGATGTTTGATACATCGAAACGTCGATTAACCGTGATTTTAATTTTTCTTGTAAAATGCTTCAGCAAGCAACTCCTAATCCGAAAACAAAGTATGATCACCTATATTTTACTAAGTTGTATAAACCTGGAGAAACAGTGGCTAAAACTTCAAAAACTAACCCCAAAGTGGATAACAATGGGCAACATGATCGTTAGCACTGGTAGGGCAAGTACTAGTAGTCAGAACATTTCATCAACTTCCGAAACAGGTGATTCCACGCACACATATCATACAGGTAAAATTCGAAGTTGGTCCCCAACTCTCCCTATATGCTCATCAAGTATCTTGGGCTATTTTCTTTTAAATACCAGGTGTTTTAAAGGCGTTACATTACTTTCAGTTTACCTGCAGATAGAAGAAACATGAACAGCAAAATGCTTAAAAGTCGCGCCATCCGTTCCTGCCAAAGCCTAGACTCTTTACTTAAAAAATGCGAGCATGCAGTCAACTTAGGAAATTGTTTTCAAAACTATTCACTCGTTTATACAACAATGCCTCCATTAAATGAACCACAACGAGTGCCTCATTGTTACTTTGAAGATAATTTGACGTTTGTTTCCTCTTTGGACATGATCAATCGGCACACTTCCTCAATTTTTTTAAAAATTTACGACATCGTGACAATTTTTAACTGTCTAAATCCCCATGAGTATGTCCGTATGTCGTTACAGAAACTAGTTTGCAAGAATTGAGAAACCTATTGATTTTTTCAGTTGAATTGAAAAAATCGAACTATCTTGAGTTTCCAAGGAAATGAGTCCTTGGTTGTCGTGTGTTTGCCAGAGTTGTTCAAAAATATCCCAACTGTTTGTTTTGGTTTTTTGTTTTTGCGGCTACTAGTCACGCGTGATTGACTCCCGAATATGTTTGAATTTTTAACCAACGCTCAATACGAAATGCTGAGGAGGCTGGCAGAGTCTTCCTTCCTCTTCCCGAATTATTTAGGAAGATCGAAAGAGAATCTGCCCGCAGAGTAGTCCAAATCCTGCCTGACTGTGATTTTTCAGTTGTCCTTTCGCTCGTTGTAAAGCAACTTCTATTCTGTAGTTCTTCAAAGAATGCCGCAATAAAGTTTTTTGAATTCTCGGTTTTCACATGACGTCACGACCGCCATGTTGGTGCCCCTAAACAAAGAAAAGACGGCCACGTTGGTGCCCCGACCAAATCCTCCGGGAATTTAACTCTATTATTATGCAAACGCTTCTTTTTGTTTTCGTTGAAAAACATGGCTGTTGATCACTTGAGTGAAAACCAACAATTGCAGTCGATATAACGAGTAACATGTCCTGTCTCGCGTTTTGCTTAAGTAGTTTGTAAGTCAGTATTTTGGGTGTATTTAGAACGGGCATTAATTACATGGCGGCCATTTTGAGTCCAAGGGATTGAAAACATTTGTTTTGCCCCACCGAAACTCGTTCCAAACATTTCAACTCCAAGCTCAGGGTACGAAAGCTAACCATTCTCGAATGAGTGCCGAGGCTTAAATAGTTCAGATTAGTACTTAACACTACAAACGATATTACTTGGGGTGCATGGAATGACCGGATTTTGTCTCCTTGTTTGGTCCTGAAGTTGTGAGTTGTGTTGTGTTTTTGTGTCATAAAGTATGACACCTCAAAGTGGCGTACCCATTTTAATCACAACCCTTGCGTGAAGCGTGTATTATTTGGTTCATTCAATCTCTTTTCATTTGCGCATGAGCGAGGGAGAGGAGAGCTCTGGGGAACCCTGAAACAAAGTGTCTTCTCATTGGTTTTCGTGAAAAACAATGAGAAGTTTCTCCGATTGGTGTATTCATGTTAGCGCGAAAAAGTGCACGAGCAGGTACCGTAAGGTTCAAATAGCCAATTTTTGGCTTTAAGAACCCTACGGCGCATGTTCTCCTACATAAAGTTTCCCAGATCCGAGGCTCTGGAGACGACAATGTTGGAGCATTCTGTTGCAGCTAAAATAAGTCTCCATCATTAGATAATTTTCGTTCTTACCGTTCCTGTTGTTATTGTATAGTATACCCTATAAACGGTGTTTAATTTCTTTTCTTAAGTACTGTGCCATTTTAGAAGCTATATCACTATTCAAGTTATTATAATATTGGCTCTGCAAACTGGAGGATCTACCGTGCGAAAAAATAGGAAAGTTCTAGTGCTGAGAAGATGTCAGCACTACTGCTGTGTAAACTTCTTATGCAATAGAGGACGTTGTCCATGTCTAAACACGAGGGGGATTCGGGAGAATTCGAGAGAGTTATGCAAACCCGAGACGCAGTCGAGGTTTGCATAGAATTCTTCCAATTCCTCCGAGTGTTTAGATGAGGCTGTGGAAACACGGACAAAGTCCAATATTGCCTCTATAAATTATTTCTCAAAGATAATTCGACAAATCAAGGAAAATGCGTGTTTTGATACACGCTCATATTTCCTACCAGCCAATAAGGTGCGCGTCTGATGTTACAGCCGTGTTTCCATACTATCATCTAAAACACAGCTATATTTGGCCAATGAGAGTGCGCGTACTATCCTAATTCTTTTATAATTTCACTTGGAAGATCTTAGAGAAATCAAACAATTTAGTGACCAGACGTTTAGCAACTTTGCATTCTACCAATTATAAACTATAACCCCGACGGAATTTTCTGCATGTAAACCATGCAAACAAAATATTGTTTCATCATCTGGGATCTGCCTTCCTAACGCAAAACCCCTCCAATTCTCGACAGGCCATACCCAATCGGAGCAACTCTACAAGATCAAAAATGTGGAACTTGTCGCTGATTGTAGCAAATAAATTGTATGCAGCAGGCTTGGCTATCTACGGCCTTTTACCAAAGTAATAGTTTCAGTACATGAAACCAAATACTCTGTACTGGTACTGTCTCTAAAACTGAGACAGGCAATGATCTGGTGGACCTTTGCCGAAACCAAGTGTTGACAAAACTGGGAACTGAGAATTTGGGGGAAAAAAAGTCTTTTGCACTTAGCCGAGTTTTGTATCATTTTGTCGTTCTTTACCATGCAAGGAAAAAGGCAAGTGACAATATCATAGCGGAAAACATATTGTTTCATAATTTCTATGCCATGAGACAGTGGGCAATATTTCCGCAACCCTCGATGGAATCGCCTTCAAGCGACAGAATTAAAGCTTCCCAAAGGCGAAACCTTTTTGCTTTATTTTTCCATGTTTGTTTTTGCAAATCAGTGGTTCCACAGCTGGCCAGTACTGGAGTTGAGCTTTAAATTTCCAAAACAAAGTATAAGAAAATTTAAAATCACAATTAATCGACCTTTCGATGTATCAAACATCATTCTCAAGATTGAGGTCGTTTATGCTAATGTCAAAGTTGTTAAGACAGAGTTGAAGATTTTGAATATCTAATATGCGCATTCCACAGTGCTTGATGTTGTGTAAATATTTTAGTTAAGCATCAGTGAATAACTTCGCGCGGATCGAGTCTGACTGTACGTTGGGTGACGGTTTTAGTTCTTTTATGATTAACATTTCGTAGAACAAACAGTCCAGTTTACTCCGGCACTTTTTATAAAAAAAAAATGTCACTCAACGTACAGTCAGACTCGATCCGCGCGAAGTTATTCACTGATGCTTAACTAAAATATTTACACAACATCAAGCACTGTGGAATGCGCATATTAGATATTCAAAATCTTCAACTCTGTCTTAACAACTTTGACATTAGCATAAACGACCTCAATCTTGAGAATGATGTTTGATACATCGAAACGTCGATTAACCGTGATTTTAATTTTTCTTGTAAAATGCTTCAGCAAGCAACTCCTAATCCGAAAACAAAGTATGATCACCTATATTTTACTAAGTTGTATAAACCTGGAGAAACAGTGGCTAAAACTTCAAAAACTAACCCCAAAGTGGATAACAATGGGCAACACGATCGTTAGCACTGGTAGGGCAAGTACTAGTAGTCAGAACATTTCATCAACTTCCGAAACAGGTGATTCCACGCACACATATCATACAGGTAAAATTCGAAGTTGGTCCCCAACTCTCCCTATATGCTCATCAAGTATCTTGGGCTATTTTCTTTTAAATACCAGGTGTTTTAAAGGCGTTACATTACTTTCAGTTTACCTGCAGATAGAAGAAACATGAACAGCAAAATGCTTAAAAGTCGCGCCATCCGTTCCTGCCAAAGCCTAGACTCTTTACTTAAAAAATGCGAGCATGCAGTCAACTTAGGAAATTGTTTTCAAAACTATTCACTCGTTTATACAACAATGCCTCCATTAAATGAACCGCAACGAGTGCCTCATTGTTACTTTGAAGATAATTTGACGTTTGTTTCCTCTTTGGACATGATCAATCGGCACGCTTCCTCAATTTTTTTAAAAATTTACGACATCGTGACAATTTTTAACTGTCTAAATCCCCATAAGTATGTCCGTATGTCGTTACAGAAACTAGTTTGCAAGAATTGAGAAACCTATTGATTTTTTCAGTTGAAAATTGAAATGGAAATTGAAAAACTCGAACTATCTTGAGTTTCTAAGGAAATGAGTCCTTGGTTGTCGTGTGTTTGCCAGAGTTGTTCAAAAATATCCCAACTGTTTGTTTTGGTTTTTTGGTTTTGCGGCTACTAGTCACGCGTGATTGACTCCCGAATATGTTTGAATTTTTAACGCACGCTCAATACGAAATGCTCAGGCGGCTGGCAGAGTCTTCCTTCCTCTTCCCGAATTATTTAGGAAGATCGAAAGAGAATCTGCCCGCAGGGTAGTTCGAATCCTGCCTGACTGTGATTTTTCAGTTGTCCTTTCGCTCGTTGTAAAGCAACTTGTATTCTGTGCAGAATACCTGTGTATTGTATGCCTAGTTCTTCAGAGAATGCCGCAATAAAGTTTCTTTGAATTCTCGGTTTTCACATGACGTCACGACCGCCATGTTGGTGCCCCTAAACAAAGAAAAGGCGGCCATGCTGGTGCCCCGATAAATCCTCTGGGAATTTAACTCTATTATTATGCAAACGCTTCTTTTTGTTTTCGTTGAAAAACATGGCTGTTGATCACGTGAGTGAAAACCAACATTTGCAGTCGATATAATGAGTAACATGTCCTGTCTCGCGTTTTGCTTAAGTAGTTTGTACGTCAGTATTTTGGGTGTATTTAGAACGGGCATTAATTACATGGCGGCCATTTTGAGTCCAAGGGATTGAAAACATTTGTTTTGCCCCACCGAAACTCGTTCCAAACATTTCAACTCCAAGCTCAGGGTACGAAAGCTAACCATTCTCGAATGAGTGCCGAGGCTTAAATAGTTCAGATTAGTACTTAACACTACAAACGATATTACTTGGGGTGCATGGAATGACCGGATTTTGTCTCCTTATTTGGTCCTGAAGTTGTGAGTTGTGTTGTGTTTTTGTGTCATAAAGTATGACACCTCAAAGTGGCGTACCCATTTTAGTCACAACCCTTGCGTGAAGCGTGTATTATTTGGTTCATTCAATCTCTTTTCATTTGCGCATGAGCGAGGGAGAGGAGAGCTCTGGGGAACCCTGAAACAAAGTGTCTTCTCATTGGTTTTCGTGAAAAACAATGAGAAGTTTCTCCGATTGGTGTATTCATGTTAGCGCGAAAAGTGCACGAGCAGGTACCATAAGGTTCAAATAGCCAACTTTTGGCTTTAAGAACCCTACGGCGCATGTTCTCCTACATAAAGTTTCCCAGATCCGAGGCTCTGGAGACGACAATGTTGGAGCATTCTGTTGCAGCTAAAATAAGTCTCCATCATTAGATAATTTTCGTTCTTACCGTTCCTGTTGTTATTGTATAGTATACCCTATAAACGGTGTTTAATTTCTTTTCTTAAGTATTGTGCCATTTTAGAAACTATATCACTATTTAAGTTATTATAATATTGTCCCTGCAAACTGGAGGATCTACCGTGCGAAAAAATAGGAAAGTACTAGTGCTGAGAAGATCTCAGCACTACTGCTGTGTAAACTTCTTATGCAATAGAGGACGTTGTCCATGTCTAAAAACGAGGGCGAATCGGGAGAATTCGAGAGAGTTATGCAAACCCGAGACGCAGTCGAGGTTTGCATAGAATTCTTCCAATTCCTCCGAGTGTTTAGATGAGGCTGTGGAAACACGGACAAAGTCCAATATTGCCTTTATAAATTATTTCTCAAAGATAATTCGACAAATCAAGGAAAATGCGTGTTTTGATACACGCTCATATTTCCTACCAGCCAATAAGGTGCGCGTCTGATGTTACAGCCGTGTTTCCATACTATCATCTAAAACACAGCTATATTTGGCCAATGAGAGTGCGCGTACTATCTTAATTCTTTTATAATTTCACTTGGAAGATCCTAGAGAAATCAAACAATTTAGTGACCAGACGTTTAGCAACTTTGCATTCTACCAATTATAAACTATAACCCCGACCGAATTTTCTGCACGTAAACCATGCAAACAAAATATTGTTTCATCATCTGGGATCTGCCTTCTTAACGCAAAACCCCTCCAATTCTCGACAGGCCATGCCCAATCGGAGCCACTCTACAAGATCAAAAATGTGGAACTTGTCGCTGATTGTAGCAAATAAATTGTATGCAACAGGCTTGGCTATCTACGGCCTTTTACCAAAGTAATAGTTTCAGTACATGAAACCAAATACTCTGTACTGGTACTGTCTCAAAAACTGAAACAGGCAATGATCTAGATATGGTGGACCTTTGCCGAAACCAAGTGTTGACAAAACTGGGAACTGAGAATTTGGGGAAAAAAAAGTCTTTTGCACTTAGCCGAGTTTTGTATCATTTTGTCGTTCTTTACCATGCAAGGAAAAAGGCAAGTGACAATATCATAGCGGAAAACATATTGTTTCATAATTTCTATGCCATGAGACAGTGGGCAATATTTCCGCAACCCTCGATGGAATCGCCTTCAAGCGACAGAATTAAAGCTTCCCAAAGGCGAAACCTTTTTGCTTTATTTTTCCGTGTTTGTTTTTGCAAATCAGTGGTTCCACAGCTGGCCAGTACTGGAGTCGAGCTTTAAATTTCCAAAACAAAGTATAAGAAAATTTAAAATCACAGTTAATCGACCTTTCGATGTATCAAACATCATTCTCACGATTGAGGTCGTTTATGCTAATGTCAAAGTTGTTAAGACAGAGTTGAAGATTTTGAATATCTAATATGCGCATTCCACAGTGCTTGATGTTGTGTAAATATTTTAGTTAAGCATCAGTGAATAACTTCGCGCGGATCGAGTCTGACTGTACGTTGGGTGACGGTTTTAGTTCTTTTATGATTAACATTTCGTAGAACAAACAGTCCAGTTTACTCCGGCACTTTTTATAAAAAAAAAAATGTCACTCAACGTACAGTCAGACTCGATCCGCGCGAAGTTATTCACTGATGCTTAACTAAAATATTTACACAACATCAAGCACTGTGGAATGCGCATATTAGATATTCAAAATCTTCAACTCTGTCTTAACAACTTTGACATTAGCATAAACGACCTCAATCTTGAGAATGATGTTTGATACATCGAAACGTCGATTAACCGTGATTTTAATTTTTCTTGTAAAATGCTTCAGCAAGCAACTCCTAATCCGAAAACAAAGTATGATCACCTATATTTTACTAAGTTGTATAAACCTGGAGAAACAGTGGCTAAAACTTCAAAAACTAACCCCAAAGTGGATAACAATGGGCAACACGATCGTTAGCACTGGTAGGGCAAGTACTAGTAGTCAGAACATTTCATCAACTTCCGAAACAGGTGATTCCACGCACACATATCATACAGGTAAAATTCGAAGTTGGTCCCCAACTCTCCCTATATGCTCATCAAGTATCTTGGGCTATTTTCTTTTAAATACCAGGTGTTTTAAAGGCGTTACATTACTTTCAGTTTACCTGCAGATAGAAGAAACATGAACAGCAAAATGCTTAAAAGTCGCGCCATCCGTTCCTGCCAAAGCCTAGACTCTTTACTTAAAAAAAATTATTAATGCGAGCATGCAGTCAACTTAGGAAATTGTTTTTAAAACTATTCACTCCTTTACACAAGAATGCCTCCATTAAATGAACCACAACAAGTGCCTCATTGTTACTTTGAAGATAATTTGACGTTTGTTTCCTCTTTTACTGACAAACTCTTATGCTAACTGAATTTTATGACGTAGATCTGTTTACACTTTTAGCAACAATTTTTCTTAAGACAAATCATTCGTGAAAGATTTAAATAATTATTGCACTCATTGAGGCTGCTATTTCAATGTTTCTTTTTTCTTCGAACTACCTGACGTCATTGTCAGGTATGCAAAAAGTGCAAGACATTTTAAAGGGCTTTACTTTTAGCATCTCAAAAATAAGAGAGCATTGGTATGGGGGGACTCTCTTCGATCCGACACTGTATGATGTAGGTATATGCTTTTTACATGATGTGAGAACGTCACTTAGGATTATCTAGGAACTTTTAGAAGTCACGAATTCGCGAATTAGCCAATATAAAAAATCCCATACTACCCTTTGTTTGTCCCTGGAAAATTTGCATAAGCATTGTTTCCACTGAGTTTCTCTTGGAACCATTATAAGTCCCAAGTAAAACAATGGTTGCAGCATCCACTTTGAATACGTTTTGGTCACTTTTACTAAGTTTTGGTCAGTGACAACAAGGTTTTTACCACGTTTTTTTTATATCATGCCTGAGTAAAATTACGGTATTTTTAAACGGTAACATTTTTTGTCTTTTAAGTAAAGAAATCGGGAATACGATGATTTTACCCTTTCAGGGCATTGTATCCCTCCATTAAAATACTAAAACGGAAAAGTCAATTTTACAAATGCAATAATTTTCAGCTTTCAGGCTTACTAAGCTGGATTTCAATCTCGTAATCAGAGTCCTCGGGCTTTTTGGTCAGCGGGCGAGCGCCCGAAGAGACTCCTTGAACTATTTTTCTGATTGATCGCTTGCATAATAACGGCAAGTCCGACAGGAAGTCGGTAAGTAATTCGGAAACAGTAGAATTTAGAGGAAGATTCAAAATCTAAAACTATTGGCTGCTTTGTTTTCAATTGATAAGCGTTTCAAGACATTAAAGTGCCATTGATATTTACTTGTTATAAGGAAAATGATAAGCAGTTTTTTTAGAGTCAGCTCAGTGTGAAAGAGTTTACTATTCACTAGGTTGTTTACGTTATCGGAAAGGTATTGTCTTCACTTCCAGGGGTTCAATTTGGGAAATTACATCACCGTTATTTAAGACGGAATAAATTTCTAACCTTGGCCCATAATACAGGGGATTATGATGCCCTCGTGTCTTTATTTTGTTCAGTTAGGGCAATGCGTTACAATTGTGGGTTGAGAATGTCCACCAGGCGTTTCGTTAAATTGGTTATCCACTAGTGGTTTATATTTTTCAAACTGATCCGAGTGCTAGTGGCTGGGGCATTACCTGGGCAAATAATAGTTCTTGCAGTCTCGGGGACAGGAATCGCTACGAAGCAATCTAATTCCCAAGTGTTTGGGTAAGATAGAGGCCGACCAGGCCATGGAATTCTAGTGGTGCCAGCATGGGCCACTAAGACTCGGTATACTCTAGTACTACCAATGATGAGTCAGCGGCCTTTGGTCTGGACTCCAAGCAGCCAGCTGTTTGTCCACCCGTCAGCCAATAGCACGCACAGAGTAAAAAATCAGCTCAAGCTGATTGCATGGCCCATTATCTGGGTACTATATCAGAAGTGACGCTTTTCGGAGTACGTTACCGAGGTGTCATTTTTACTCAGAGACAGTACAGCGTTTATGCTTTGAAGTGTGCTGTATTCTGTATAGTCAGATGGAGTTCCCTCCACTCTTCCCGGGTCTAGCCCTTATTTTTAGAGTTCTTATATAGCGAAGATATCGTTGACATCACCTATTGTCATTAATGTGCCAACGAGTGCCTCGTTGGCGGTCAAAACAAACTTACCTATACCGATGAAGGGGTAGTTTCTAAAGAAACTGTGGTGCTGCGTCGGTGGAGAAGTAGTATACAAAAATTTGGTTTTATCAACGGAGTTGATAATGTAAATTGGCCACCGTACAGAGATTCTAAAAGCTGACGTTTCGAGCGTTAGCCCTTCGTCAGAGCGAATCCGAAGGGCTAACGCTCGAAACGTCAGCTTTTAGAATCTCTGTACGGTGGCCAATTTACATTATCAACTCCGTTGATAAAACCAAATTTTTACCTATACCGAGTTCCCCTCTATGCCATTCAACAGTGATCACTGCTAGATCAGCTTTGTCTCGTATGATTAGCGCTGAGAATACCTTAGTTCGTCAGCAGCCAATTGTTCATCATTTTTTGAAGGGTGCCTTTGGTAGTAAGCCACCCTCAAATAGATATGATGGTATTTAAGATTTGCAGCAAGGGCTACAACTTGAGAGACTCGCACTGGACTTAAAAGGACCTCGTGTTAATACTAGCCATGTTATTAGCGTTAGCAACAATACTTTGCTACGACCTAATGTATACGATAGTTACCTCAGTGGAAAAGGGTGTGTTTGTTCCTTGGTAGTCTTATTAGCAATGCTAACACTGTTAGGAGCGTTCGGAGCTATAACTAAACTTTGTTCATTGGTATGTTGTTTAGAAGTACTTAGTAGTCTAGACGTAAGTTGTAGAAAAAAATGGATATATTACGACATTGTAATCTTGGAGTATGGTTGGTGTTTTGGGCTCCTCGTAGTGTCCTCACTCGCTTTGAAGGCTTCATGTCAGTACCGGAGGTTACGGTTTATGATATAGAACTGGAAAATTAAACGAGACTTTCATGTAAGTTGAAGTTTGACTTGAATTCTATCTCATAAAGAGTACTAACCGAAGGTGTCAGACATGCCCACCTCTCCCTCCTTGTGCTTGTCTCGAGCTCTCAGGCTTTGGTTACTATTCCTCTTTACGGAAATGCTTTCTGTGTTTAAATGTTCCTCCACTATGAGAAGGATGAGGGGATTTGAAGCAATGATTGTGACGTCACTCCCGGCAGACTAGGTTCGTTCTTCATGTCAGACACCTTCGGTTACTACTCTTTACGAGAGTCAAACTTCAATTTACAGGTAAGTCTTGTTTAAGTTGCCAATTAACTACATACATTTCTGTCACAAATCCGAGCTTACTGTTAATTTTTCTAAATCAGTTCCAAAGTTTGTTATATTCAATCAATCAATCAATAAATCATGTTTTATGAAAGTTGGTGAATTTGGCACCACCCCTAAGTCTGACTGGTCATTTGTTCTGTTGGGAAAGAAACGGTCAAAGAAGAACTGTGAAAAAGTCATGAATACATTGCATACGACCCTTGCGAAATGAATTCCCAGTTTTTTGGGAATTCCCAACTTTTCCCACATATGCAAATAAGCCAAGCCTGAGAAGTTTGGAATTTTTGGGAATTTCTAGGAATTGACGATTATGGTCTCTCAAAAGGGTTGGAATAACCAGGGATTTCTAGGAATTCCAAATTATGACATTAGCAAAACTCAGTGAGTTGCAACTCTTGGGAATTTTTGGGAATTGAAAGCTAAAAGGGCACTTTGGACTGTAGGAATTTATGGGAATCTTTGGGAATTCCACTCAATGATTCAACTTGATGGTCACTTGAGCGAGTTGAGATTTTGTGCAATAGTACTGAATTTGCCAGTAAGACAACAATCAAAATTGAAGTGCCCTTTTAGGATTTGATTTCATCCGATGCCTTGAAAAAATGACTTAACTTCACTTAACTTCAATCTCAAATACATGTGTAACAAGGTTTGCTCTTATTCAAAGCATGTCAATGTGAATGTGATATCTTTCGAGTTAATTCACTGTTCATAATACATGTACCTAGCTTAAGCAATGTCCTTTAAAGGTTCCAAATTTTGAACCTACATTCTGTACACGGAGAAATGAAAAAGAAAGCTTTTATTCTGATGTATTCCATAGATTGTGAGAAATATCATCGACATATTACCTTGTTTGATGCACTCATAATCGACCTTATTCCAAAAGGAACATGAAGCATTACTCTTGAAAATTTCACACTCCAAGTGAGCACTTAATCCTTTCAATGAACTCCAGTATTTTTCGAGTCATGCTCATTTAATATGAATCCGTAGACATCATTGCCATTGTAGATTGTCATCCTCCGCCATCTTGGATAACACGTGAGAGACCGGACTGGAAACGAGTGAGCCGTTTGCGTTTGGGTCAGCAGTCAGCGGTAACCAGTCCAAGCTTTTGCAGATTTTAGGGACGATTTTGGGCGGTTTTATTCAAACCTTTCCAGGTTGAATCATCCTTGGAGACCCAGGCGCAGTCAGGGCAAAATTGGGAATAGCGTAAAGTTTTCAAGTAAGGCGAGAAGAGCCAATGCGAATATACCTTTAACGGACGAGTTCCAGAGCGAATTAAATTCTAATTTGTGATTGGCGGAAATTTTCCGCAATTGTCTTTTTTGCCACCCAATCACAGAACTTCATAGAGTGAAGTCAGATCGTGATCCCTTATATCAAGCGGGAACTACCACATCTACGGTCGCCATTTTATTACTTTTCGAACAAAGTATAGTTTTCGACTCCGTTTCTGGACTTTATGCTTTTTCGGGTCGCCTCAAGCTGCGCATGCGTAAGATATCTCTGTCTCGTGGAAGGCAAGTTAAGTGGGATTCGAACTCGGTATCTCTTCCTTCAGAGGCAATCGCGATGACCACTAATTATAAACAAGAGATTATAAAGCTAAGAGAAGTGATCCCTCATACTGGCCCTCTTCCCATCGTAATCCCTCTTAGGTTATTTTTAGATGATATCAATTTTCCCGCGGATGTTACCGCGCGCGTTACGTGGAAGTTTCGTGGAGGAGGGAAAGTGCAGCAAATCACTCTGTACGATGCCACTCTCCGTTTTCAAAATTGAGTTTCATGGCCTGATAAAATTCATTGTTGCAAGATACAGGTTTCAAACATACATTCTTGGAATTGCTTAACTGCCTAGTTTACAGTGATACCAATTTGAAGAATTTCCAATCTATCAAACCGTGTTAAATAATTTTGACAGACGCAGATATGTTTACCTTGGTTGCATTGCGTTACTTGTCCATTTTAGTGCTCACTTTCTCATC
Source organism: Montipora capitata (assembly GCA_949126865.1). Taxonomy (NCBI): domain Eukaryota; kingdom Metazoa; phylum Cnidaria; class Anthozoa; order Scleractinia; family Acroporidae; genus Montipora; species Montipora capitata. Next base: position 9,123,925 of record OX421450.1, read on the forward strand.
GTCTACAAAGTTCTGTCGCTTACAAAATTGGTCCCTGTCAAGATACAGTTTGCAATCATATATCATGAAAATCGGTTAACTGTATAATTCACTCTGATACCAATTTTACGATTGTCTAGTGTAGGAAACCGTATTAAATAATTTTGTAAGAGGGAGCTATATTTTACGCGTGCGTTGCAAAATTGACTTCAATCCGATCTTACGGTTCTAAAAATTTTTACCGTGCGGTCAATTGAAATTTTCCTGTAATGTGTGGTACTGTTTGAAAGCGTTAGCTGTCTAATTTATGAATATCATAGAATTAAGTCACCATAGTTTAAGTCCGCTAAGAAAATCGAGAACGCGTTGACCAAGTCAGGAATATGTTACTTGGTGACTGTAGTCCGCGATATTTCATTGTGTACAAAATTCTGTCGCCTATAAAACTCGTTACTTTCAAGATACAAGATGCAAAGATATATCATTCAAATTGCTTAACTGTGTTGTTTACAGTGACACCAATTTCAACACTGTCCAATGTACGAAACCGAGTTTAATAATTTTGAAAGATGCAGGTGTATTTAACATGCGTGCTTTGCAAATTGACTTCCATGCGATACCACTTGTTCATACATTTTTATCGCACTGTCTGTTCAAGTTTTCCTTTCATGTCTGATATCTGTCTAATTTATGAATATCTAAGAATTAAGTCGTCATATTTTAATCCCGCGAAGAAAATCAATAACGCGTTAAACAAGTCAGCGATATATTACTTGTTGACTGTAGTCTGCGAATTGCCAATGTTTACAAAATTCTGTCGCTTATAAAACTCGATCCTTTCAAGATACAAGTTTCAAACATCTATAACTGAAATCGCTTAATTGTCTTATAAATTTTTATCGGACGCTTGATTCAAGTTTTCCTTTCATGTTTGGTACCGTTGTAGAGCTCTATCTGCCTACTCTATCACCATATAAGAATTAAGTCATCATATTTTAATCCCTCAAAGGAAACCGAGAATGCGTTTATTAAAGTCAGAGATCGTACTTATCGACTATAGTCTTCCATTTGCGACCATTCTGTACAAAATCCTGTCGGTTACATAACTTGTTCCTTCCAAGACACAGGTTTCAAAACATAAGTCATTGTAATCGGTTAACTCTGTAGTCAACAAGTCACGTTCGTCCACAAAATGTATATACGCGTTTGTTTCAACATCCTCCGCCATTTAAGTTTGATTGTAAATCACGAACGACGCGAATCATTGCGTGGGAATTCGCTCAGCTGTCAATATTGGTAAAAATGAGGACATGTGATTGGCTATCAGTTAACCCTCGTGGGAATACCAGATCTCGCAGGAGATCTAAAAATAACTTAAGAGGGATTACGATGGGAATAGGGCCAGTATGAGGGATTACTTCTCTTACCTTCATAATCTCTTGTTGTAAACCAGGGAAGACCTCATGACAGCTTAACGGGGAAATATGTATTAAAGAATTGCGTGCGTGACCGGAAACGAGTTTTTGTGTTTTCGTTGCACGCACTGCATTATCCGGTTATCGTATGACTCTGTAACAGATATCATAATTTTATAACTTTCCCAATATTTTTAAGAAAAAGTATTAAATATTTTTAAATATCATAGCAGAGGTTTGCAAAGCATCTGTTTTCTTGTTTTGATTGGAATCAATGCCGTTAACAACAGTCTTAACTGCAACAAATATCCACAATCGCACTTTAACCCTATCATTGGATCACAGAATGTGGACTGTGGACCTCGGACTACGGAATTGAAACTAAATATTAAGATATTGTAACATAAAAAAACCCACTGAAATACTGTGAACTGAAAGGAGGTCTGCTAAAGATCGTTCGAACAAAGTGTAGGCTACCCGTAGCCTCTTGTATTGAAAAGAATTTGTTGCGGAGCTAGGGGGCGCGAAGCACGCCAGCGGAGCACCATGCCTAAGATTTTTTGGGAAATCTATCCATGCGAGAAATCTTCGTTATGACGTCAGGTACGTCCGTCCGTCTGTCCGTACAGACTGTCGGGTTGGAAGTGGGGAGGCAGGACAGCCTCTGGGACGGGAGTGTTTGGGCAATTTTCCTTGGAGGGAAATCCCATGGCAGCGTTGCATTTTGCAACCCGCGTTTTTCTGGCGGGAAAACATTTTTTAGTGACGAGCAATGGGATAAAGAGCACAAAAGAAGAGGCGACGAAATTTGAGAAATTTAACCGAAGAAATCCTCAAAAGAAGCGGAGGAAGGAGAAAGAGAAAAAAATTCAATGAAAATCAACGTAAAACTGAGAGAAACAGAGCGAGAGACAAAACACTTTTTTTTACAACGGTTAGCTTTCAGGTAAGCTTAATGTTTTTCTTCTTTAAATTAATAATAAGCTTATATGCCTCGCTGCCTCACATATTTTGTAAAACTAGCCGAAAACGTTTGCAATTCCGTGTTGACAGAGATTCTGACACATTTCAACAACCACTTGAGAGCTGCTTTGTTTGACTATGAAAATGCAGTCGAGTAAGTGAATTTACTACACTTTAGGTTGACTTTTATAATTATTTAGTAAAAACGTTTGGTGTTGTTGTGAACTGACTAGAGAGGCGTAAAGATTGTCATTGAAACGGAAAATGTTGTGAAAGAGATTACTGTGCATGCAATTCCAGTTTTAGTTGTTCATTAAAATTCTTAATTATTGTTTGCAAGGCTGGTTTGTTTACTACTGCCAGATCAGAGGTGTTTGATCACTGTAAACTGTACACACTTATGACGATTGATTTTGTACTTAATGCAGAAGCATAATTATTTCCATAAACACTATATTGCTTTCTGGGTTTATAAAAAGGGAGATCCGCTTTTAGGCTTGGCTAAATCTATATATTAGTTGATCATATGTGAAAGATATATATGAAATACATCATATCTTGCACTGCAGGTATGAAATCAAGTGAAACCATGTTGTCTCGCAGTGATGAGCGCAAATTTCTATTGCGTCGAGAAGTCTGAAAATTTTTCAGGACTTCAACGGGATTTGAACCCGCGACATCGCGATACCGGTGCGATGCTCCGGTATCGCGAGGTCGCGGGTTCAAATCCCGTTGAAGTCCTGAAAATTTTTCAGGCTTCTCGACGCAATAGAAATTTGCGCTCATCAATGCGAGACGACATGGTTTCACTTGATAGTTGATCATATCTCTGATAATCCTTCCTTTTAGAGATTCCCCATTTTAGAGATTCCCAACTATCAGTTTCCCTCCGACTCGATTTTGGTTGGCGGTTTTTATTTAACATTTTCTACCTTCCATCCCTCATTTTCCAACAAGGATCTTTCATACTTTATCACTCATTTTCTAACTCGCACCACGAGTTTTTTATCTCGACTCACGCGTTTTCTAATTCCCTTATCATGATGTCGCATGTCCCGTACAAGCTTCAGTGCATACAGGCTTCCATATTTTATCATGAGTAACTGAAGATGAAATCGTACTTAACCCCGGCACAATGCAGTAACGAGATGAAAAATATAACTTTACACCAATGGATATCGCGATAAGGCTCCATCGCAGGATTAAACATCACTGAAGGCAAACTGGCTTTTTATGGCTGGCACCTGCTCTTGTACGGTAAGGAAAATTAATTAAGAAAGTTCTGAAATAATTGCTGTCAATTTTTTTTTTATTTTTTGGGCTTAGCACGAAAAGCAGTAATTATACTCATGGTTAACATTTCAAACTGTTAAATAGTTTCTAGGTGAACACAAAAAAAAAATCTCTAACTTACAGATGCCAGTAACTCGGTATATCTTTTAGTATACTTGACCAATCGGACTTGTAATTTAGAGTATATGCTACAAGAAGGGAAAAAAACTTAATAATCATGTTTCTATGGACGTTAGAATCAAAGAGCCAAAAGATCTGGGCATATCGTAACACATTTCTTGGTCTTTCTAAAGCATACATTTATTTTGGAAAAGCTGCTAGTAAATATCTCGAGTCAAAGGCGGAGCCAAATATCTAAGATCCAACTATTTGTTATAATTTGAGATATTAGGGCCGTTTATACGAGAGAAAATAAGCCGCGGCTTACTCTGGCCGCGGCATACATAATACGGAACTATTTATACGAGTATAAACTCCCAGGCCAGGATAAGCCGCGGCTTGAGAAAGCCGTAAACGTAGATTTTGTTCCATTTATACGGGGTGTTCGCGTCTTATGTAAGCCGCGGCCAGAGTAAGCCACGGCTTATTTTCTCTCATATAAACGGCCCTAATCTTAAATGTTTCGCTGATCATGACAGTTGTACAGACTAGAAGCGCTAGAAAATCAGTTGTTATATCCCTGAAAAAAACATAGCAGAAGCAGGCACGCGTCACAAGGCTTCTTCTGATTGGTTAAAATTGGCGGTCTTTTTCTTGTTTCGCGCGCAAAGTGTCTCGAAAAATAAATCCTTTTGTGACTGTGCTGGGGCAAGGCCGCAAACTGATAGATCAACAGTCTTAACTAATTCACTCTTGGTTCCTAGATGTTAAACGAGGAAGTCTAAAACACAGGTGAATCACATACGCCCCCTTTATTGAGGGAAAACAATCAAACGAGAACATAAAACTGAGCTGTATAATTACTCGCACAATGACAATGAAAGGGAAGCAAAAGAATTTCAACTGAGAATATACAAACAGTGGTACTGATAACTTCTCACAAGTGGCACGTCGTTTTAGTTAGTTAGGCGGGGGGATATCGCATTTCTCTGACTGTCTGTGATCGAAAGAAAGGAACCTCACTGCTCTTACGAAGAGATGATGACAATCTCGTCCCCAGATCCCACGAGTCTTTTGGTCAGCGCCAAGACACGGAGCTCTGGAATAATCAATTTTCAGAACTGTGTTAATTGGCTCATTGATTTATCAAACTGCTCATGCCTAAACTACCGAGTGTAAAATAGTTTGTAATGGCGCAAAAATCTCGAACTAAACTTGTAAACACGAAGATTTGTCGCTGTTGTTGTAAACGCTTGAGTTCTAATGATCACCTTATTTCACTTTTCGGTGAAACCGGAACTCCTAAAATCTTGAACTTCCGGAAATTGATTATTCCAGAGCTCCGTGTGTTGTCGCTGACCAAAAGACACGTGGGCTCTGGAACGAGATTGAGATGATGACCGAAGTGGCGCAAGAAATGATCGATGACTGATTATTGTTCTCAATACAATTTGGCGGTCTTTATTGTATAGTAAATAAACAACAATGACAGCGTTATCATGTGCGTCAATTCTCCTATAGATCATAAATAAGGAGCAAAACTGCAGGCATAATTCAGCTTATTGGACCAACAATAACTGTCACCACTAATTTGCGAAATGGCAGGGATCACGTTTTTACAAAAGCACCTAAAATAAAAATGAAGGTGCTGTGTTAAAGTGCTACTATGATAAAAAAAATCGCTTCCTTTTTTTCTTCAGATTTGAAATTGCGATTGCTTTAAGGACGGTGCCTACTATTGTTATTGCGCGTATGTTCTGCGCGTCTCGAGATACTCGAATTTCCTATTGCTGGTGCTTATTAATACAGGGATATTTTTGCGCCGTTAAAAACAATGCGGAGAAAGCGGAATTTAGCAACTGATCTTGGTATCCATAAAGAAAACCACGCATTTTCCAGAGATAATTGAGCTTCAATTTGGAAAAGAATGCCATACATTGCTTTGTATTTTAAAGCTTTTTACAAATATTGTTGATTAATTATCTTCGAAAAATGCGTGGTTACCCCCAATTTTCTTTTTGGATTTCAGTAACACTTGTTAAGATCTGCTTTTCCCGCATATACAGTAAAACGCGTAAAAATACCTTTGAATTAGTAGGCACCGTCCTTAATACTTGACTAACAAAAGTTTGAGATTTGATTTTTATCCAAAGGTTGTTTACTTTGAGTGTAAGTTTTGAACTTCACCGTCCTATGTAGGTTAGATATATATATATATATACATCCTATGTAGGTTAGATATATATGTAGAGAACCATACAATACAACAAGAGAAATAAATTAGCTCATAATGCAAAGCCAACAGTGACTTAGACTGTAAGTAGTGTCTAATTATAACTTTGTAGAATCACCCGATTCATCGCCCATAATGCCGTGGCACATCCGGCACTTTCACGTGGTGTCCACGCGTAAATGCAAAGTAAATAATGATGCCAGATGTATAATTTCGAAATTCTTGTCTTTGGAAACTGATTTATGTGACACTTATTTGTACCCCCTGCGATAACGATGGATTAACCTGACGAAGACTCTACACACTGATGATGAGTATCGAAAAGTTGGCTCTTTGAACTCTTTGTACCTTTCTGAGCTACCTTCAAATTTCTTCAAACCGGGATAGCTGATCAAACTATGTCTGAAAAATTACATGAGTCGTCCAATTAATTACCTGATCACCAACAACACCTAGGAATTTTGTACTTTCAACGGTTTCAAGCTCAATATTCAGTCAATTCTTTAATTAAGGCGCTTGTATGGATCGCGGCAATTCTTAAAGAAGAAATTGGGGTCGTCAGCAAAGAGAAAAAAAAAACATTTTATTCAAGCAATTCCCCAACAAAAATCATCAATATAGATAACGAAGAAAACTGGACCGACTGTCCTCTGTTGTGACATAGTTAATAGAGGGGAATGGTTATGAAACCCGACAACTTTCTTTGTTGTAGGTTTTTGTTCTCTTTTCGGGCCTTGACCGTGCACAAAACACAATAGTTGTCTACTCCGTACTGAGGAACTAACCAATAGAAACGTGTTGCTTACGTAATTCATGCATACTGTATGAGCGCAAAACAAAAGATTGTGCACGGTTGTGGACTTTCCAACCTAAATCTTGGCATCTTTGTTTGCTCCTTTGATGTTTGCCGAGCTTCCTAACCATTCCCCTCTATTAACTATGGTTGTGATCATCGCGCAGAATTCATTTGGACTACAGTTGTTTTCGCTTATTGTATGAGATGTGGAATAACTCTCCCGGAAACCGATTGGCTATTAAACAACATTTTGGTAGCTTCCAAACATTTCAAAATACGATTGTTAACAGCTCCTTCAAAGAATTATGATAAACTAGTGTTCAATGGCGTTAAATATTTATGACATTACAGAGTCCTAAGATGCCTCCTAATGTCTTTGGTTAAGGCCTGGCCAAACGCACGCAACATTTCAACGCAACATCTTGCAACATTGTTGTGCATAACATGTTGCATACGTTTGGCCACCCTGTTGCGATATGTTGTCATATGTTGCGACATGTTGGATGATGTTTGATCAAATTTGAAAACTGTCAAATTTTTTGTGCAACATTTTGGATGTCGCATGATGTTGTACTCGTTTGGCAACGTTCACGCAACATTGTTGCATTAGGGCATGCGCGCTAGGTCCACTTCTTGCGCGCCAGGGGCCTGGAGTCCATGAACATTGACATGATGAAAATGTTGCGTGCGTTTGGCCACCCCGTTCAACACATGTCGCAACATCATGCAACAATGTTGTAAGATGTTGCGCTGAAATGCTGCGAGCCTTTGGCCAGGCCTCAACATTTTGAATGTTGCATGGTGTTGTACTCGTTAACGTTTGGCCACGTTTACGCAACATTGTTGCACTAGGGCATGCGCGCTAGGTGCACTTTGGTGCGCGCCTGGGGCTGGGGCACATAAACATCGACTTGTTGCGTTGAAAATGTTAAAAATGTTGCTTGCGTTGGGCTAGGCCTTTAGTTTTAAGGTGAATTCTTCAGTTTTGAAATATTACTGTAGCAAGAAAAAGAAACCATTACGAAACAGATGTAAAGTGGATAACGAAAAATATAAAAACCAAATGAAATTGAAGCCAAATTCGCTCAAAGATTGTTCCAGATGGAGGGAAAACCAATG
>OX421450.1:9141821-9144321 GCA_949126865.1 Montipora capitata
ATCGCTAAAAAGTCTCAGTTTACAACTCTGCTTGTTCGTTCAGTCCATGAGAGACAGCTTCACGCTGGAGTAAGAGAAACTGTTGTAGCACTGCATAAGAGATTTTGGTTGCCATCAGCACGAAGTGAAATTACAAAGGTGCCCGAGCGATGTGTCAAATGCCGATACCAGATAGGCGGAGCATACAAGCTACTCCCTTCACCCCCTTTGCCTGACTTTCGCCTTAACATGGTGACACCATTCTCTACAGTGGGGATTGATTTTACCAGTCATCTTATGGTCAAGAAGGGTAACAAGACAGAGGAATGTTACGTCTGCCTGTTCACTGGTAGCACCACTCGCATTGTCAATTTGGAGATTGTTGATGACATGACGACCGATCAGTTCCTTCTTGCATTCAGGGGTCACTGTGCCCTCTATGGAACTCCTTCACTGATTCTGTGTGATAATGCCAAACCATTTCGGAAAGGGAATAAAAAAATTCAGAAGTTGTTTCTAGTCATAGAAGATCAAACAGTACAGGATCACCTTGCCCAGAAGAGAGTTCAGGTGAGGCACATTCCTGCCAAGTAACCACTCTGGGGAGGCATGTATGAGCGACTGATTGGAGTAGTTAAGATTTTAATCAAGAAAGTTCTTCGTCGTGCTCTCATCAGTCTGCCCGAGCTACAAACACTCATCAAAGAAGTACAACCAGTCGTGAATGATCATCCAATCACATTCGTCTACCATGATGTCAATGATCCAGAACCCTTGACACCGTCAAAGTTGCTGTATGGTTTCGATATTACTGCTTTGCCACGCCCTGTTGTTGATCCTGACGAGTTGAAGGATGAAGACGTCAATGAACATGATCAACTCAATAAAGCCTTGAAACGACGCTCATTGCTGTTTCAGCACTTTGTCCAACGGTTCAAGAGTGAGTACCTTGCTTCGCTGCGGGAGCGTCATGTGTATCAGTCTTAGAAGCGAGGATCCTAGGAGGAGATTGTTAAAGTCGGGGATGTTGTACCTATGCACGCGGAAAATGTTCCTCGAAGTTCCTGGAAGATAGCCATTGTAAAGAAAGTTCTCCGTGGTAGTGATGGCCTAGTTAGAGCCGCAGAGATAAGAAAAAACTCTGTAGTCACCAACCGTTCAATACATCTCTTGTATCCCTTGGAGGTCACACTGACGGATCCTAACGAACACTTTACGGGAACTGAACTGCAGATTCCACAGGTCGAAACCCTCAGAAGAAGCAAACGAATTGCTTCACTCCCCCGCCCCCAGTATGTGGAATCTGGTGACTAGAAATCTAGACTCACTGCAATACCATTAACCTGCGGTGTGCGTTCGGCACATGCGTAAAAGACAAGTAAAAACGTGCTCAACTGCACGAAAGAACGCCATGTTAGAACTTGAACTCGTTGCGTTGTCATTAAGCGTTGTCACTGCGTCCTATTCTGTTAAAGTTTCTGATTCTGTATTAAATTCATTCTTGTGGTTTACACATAGTAAATACACTCATATGACCGTGCGGGGATATGAATTTTTAGTGAGTTCTCGCGTTGGGTGAGAGATACTATCAACTCTCAAAGACAAAATTCGTATCCCCGCGCTGTCATATAATATCCTCTAGTCCTGATTCTGAAATTTTTTTTAGATACACGAAGTATCATAAATCTGAATGGAGTAAAATGAACGGAAAGTTGGAAAGATCATCGGAATCCCATTCAACCTGGGGTGCTTTTTCGGGCTTCCTTTACAACTGCATAATTAAGTTGCTCGAAGATACATTGCGATTATCTTTCCAACTTTCATTTATGAGTCCGTCGATAAAGAAATCATGCGTGTGCCAGGCAGGTCACGAGAGTATGAATTGTAGTATCCTATTTTAACATCCAAACAGACAAAGTTATTAGAGCCAGTAGACCTAGAGTCCATTACCGAAGATTAATAATCTGGTGTCAGGTTTTTCCCCATTGCCAGTAATTTCCGTTTAGTAAAAGTCGTTGCCATTTTTGACGGTGGATGCCATTCTTAGTATTCTTTTTTTTGTTCGAAAATTTGGTTTTATCCACCGAGTTGATAATGTAAATTGGCCACCGTACAGAGATTCTAAAAGCTGACGTTTCGAGCGTTAGCCCTTCGTTAGAGCAAATCCAAGGGAAGGGCTAACGCTCGAATCGTCAGCTTTTAGAATCTCTGTACGGTGGTCAATTTACATTATCAACTCCGTTGATAAAACCAAATTTTTCGAAAAAAAAAAAAGAATACTAAGAATGGCAATGTTAAGCATGCGCAGAATGCACGTGAAAGCTTTCAAAATGGCGCCGAGAAAGGCTACAGAGGAAGGAGATTTAACTATAATGCCCATGCCTAAATTGCGCTGCTAGTAACGAAAGGAACTGGTCCAGGTGTTTACACGGTGACAGATCCATTTGGGACCGAAACGGTTCCAAAACATGAACCTGCTTTTTCGGAGGTCCAGAAATCGGACCTGATTGGAAACGGATTG
>OX421450.1:9149321-9164321 GCA_949126865.1 Montipora capitata
TAAATTTATTTTGAAGAACAGGTTTTTCCTGCGAAAAGTGTTATATTTTCCTTGACTTTTAAGCCGCGGCTACACGAGCGGTTTTTTGCTGGCGCCGGTGATGCGATTTTTTTCAAATTTTGTCGCGTCGCCAGCGCTTCCGCGATGAAAATCGCAAGTGTAGCCAACCTTGAAATGGCGACGCGACAGCTGAAAAAATCGCGGAAAAAAATCACGAGAAATTCAACTCATTCAATTTCTCGCGATTTTTTTCCTGCGATTTTTTCAGCTGTCCTGTCGCCCGTTTAATGGTGGCTACACTTGCGATTTTCATTACGCGCTGGCGACGCGACAAATTTTTAAAAAATCGTATCACCGGCGCGAGCAAAAAGTCGTTCGTGTAGCCGCGGCTTTACATTAGTGGGCGTGCTGAATTTCCAAAGGGGGGCTTTCTATAAATGAATTTATTCGTGAAAGGATTGACTCCTAGGCCAAGTATGGGAGATAGCGGTTCCCCTTGATGAACTCCGGTTGGTATATCAGCTGATTATACTCAACCGAATATTCGGCGTTTGTGATTGGCCAATGACGAATGCATAAATAGGTTTAGAGTGCAAAAGAGGTGACAGAGTGAAAAACGGAAGTGTCTATGCAAACACAGTATGAACTTGATCGTGCATTTCGTGATTTATGGTCCCTCGCAGCAGCCCATAACATGGGGCCCGTTTCTCGAAGGTCCCGAAACTTTACGGGCCATTTTCGGGTGTCAGAATTCCCCTTTGTATTTCAAGAACGGAGAGGATTTAAGTCGTCAAAATTCACAGTCATTTTGATTTTTGTTACTTTCCAAAACAAGCATTTGACAGTTTCCGCACAAATGGTGTTTCGGGCCTTTCGAGAAACGTAGGTCCCTGTGACGGCATTTTCGCAGACCAAGATATTTTGACTACTTCTTCAACAAGATTTGACTTGCACCAGCGACCATTCTCAATTCCAAGGGTAATAGTTTCTCTTGCAAGACTTGTGATTATCTGGTTTCGTGGGAAAATCAATGTAAAACTATCTCGGTCTGTAAAAACGCCGTTCCACAAATACAATGAATTTGTTCGCTCCTATTCATAGGATCCTGTTACTCGTGATGTTTTGAAAGTTCTCAAATTGACGAGCGCTATTTTGAGACATTTCAAAACATCTCTTATGTCCATAAATGACAAGATGCAGGACTTTCTATACTTGTAACCGAGACTGAGTGAGCCAATCAAGCCCCAGTTGTTCGGAGAGTGCATGGGTAGCGATATCCACTGGATAAAATACTGCGCACTGGATAGCTCAATTGGTTTTGCAAGTGTTTATCCGCTGGATTGCGTTATTAACCTTTTAAACAACCAAGGCCTGGGGGCTACAAAATATCCAACGAACGCTACAATAGATATATCTGAGGTTCAGAATTGCATAAATTTTTCATAACAAAAGTTATCTCTGCTATCCCGACATACAACACCTATCTCTGCTAGACGTGCTGGTATGTTTGACATTGCAAACAAAGAGATATAAGGACAAGCTTGTCAACTGGAGAGAAAAGTTAAGAATACTAATGGTATCGACAAGAAAAAAAACCGGGATGAAATCAATTCCATTTCCATCTACGCCTTTTGTGACAAACGAAGAAAGCAAAGAAGTCTTATGGTGACAAGAAACAATTCCAGGATAGGAGATAGCGAGATGAGCGCATATTATAGAAGACGAAAACTGTTGCTGTTAGTCGAATATTAATTCCGTTCAACGAAGGAGAACGCATCCTAATCGTGTAAATCCCGCGCGATATACTTCTGTCAGTATAGATCGTTATGCCATTCGATTTCAGGGTTTGGACGCCATTTTTTGACCGGCTTGCACATTTTTCCTCGATCTAATATGCCTAGCCTCGAGATTATGAAAATATTGGAGGATAGCAGTATCATCTTTAGCCAATCACAGGGCGATTTTCGCTTGCTTCAGTAGGAGCTGAAAGTTCATTGCAGCCGTAATGGCGTCCAGAGAAAGGTGATTCTTGAAGAAGCTTTAGCCCAGATTCCCTCCCAGGGGGGGGAGGGGGGCGGTTTTTTTGAGTGTGAACCCCAAAAAAAATTTAGCTTCAATTCTTACCAGAAGATATACTTTTTGCCAAAATAAAGGGGGGGCCCGGGCCCCCTGGGCCCCTCCCCTAGATCCGCCACTGGACTTACACTGTTTATCGGGATATTAAAACGTGTTGAAGTCATGAATGAATGTTATGATGCTTCTATGATGGCTGTGGGGTAACCCTTCTCCGTAAACAGCGATCAAATCTGGATACAAACGACCGTAATGTTGTTGGTTCATATTCTTCTCCGTCCTTTGTTTTCACCGCCAGAATGAATGCGCACAGTATTTGGTCGAGCTCTCTCAGTTCAATGTTTTCGAATTCTTCGTCTTTTCCTTTCATTCTAATAAATTCTTTGAGAAAGGAAACATCTCTTTTGGTTTTACTCAACGTGTTTTTGTTTGCTTGCTCCTCGATAAAAGCCTCTAAAATTGTTTCAGGCGGAACAAAACGTGTTGTGTGGAGAGGGTGTATCAACGCAGAGCAACTAAACTCCCTTGAAATTCTCCACCGAAGGGCAGCAAGGGTGATATACAAGCTACCGAAGGACTTGCCCTCCTCTGATGTCTATCAACACACGAACTGGGACACTATAGACTATATGTACAAACTTCGTTTAATCAAACTACTTTATAAAATTGTTAGCGAAGAATCACCTCCTACATTATCCTATTTAGTGAACAGGCCTTTTACCAACTACAATCTTAGAAACTGTAACAGGATTACCGTCCCACGATTTAATTCCTATTTTCTGAAAAACTAAGTCGGACACAGAGGAGCCATCCTATGGAACAATGTATGCACCCATTACACAGGAAACAACTTCAAGACATTCTTCCGCATTGTTAAGAAAGACACGTACGTTAAAAATATTAATTTTAATGCCCAGTCAGTTCAATCAATCCCTAGATTTTATAATGATTTTAAATGTTTTTGAGTCTCTTCTACAGACCGTTTATTATTTTTTAGTTGCAGGTGTCAATTCTTAAATAGTTCTACCTCGTATCTCAATTATCTAAACTAGCATTTCGACATAGTACACATTTTATTTTATGTAATATTTTTAGTATAATAACACACGACCCCACAGGCACGTCAGTGCTTTTAAATTTTATCGTGTTTAAATAAAGAATGTGTATGTGTATGTGAATGTATTACATGAAATTCGCCCTGTATATATATTAAATAGTTTATATTGTATATATGAGAGAAACCCTGATCCTGCACATCCCAAATAATCATATTTTTAACTGAATAAGTGTTTGGAAAGAAAATTCGCACAGAGCCGGATTTGAACCACGTCCCCCATTACTAGTCGCGTGTGATAACCACTATACCACCGGAATAACCATTTTGGCAAAACAGCAATCTAAGAGGTGATTTTACGTGATTAGGGCATGGACCTCCCGGGAAATTTTCTTTCACGGTGACAAGGTAGGGAAGCCTATAACTCCATTTGAAACCCAACTAAGGATCATTGGATCAAGTCCACTAAGTGATACACGACCGTAGTCAACTTAGCGGATGACAAGGAAGGATCCTCAAAGGATACAGACTGAATTTATTTGTGTATGAAGAGTATATGAGAGAAATCCTGACCCTTTACACCCCAAACAGTCATAAAATAAAATAAACTGAATAAATGTTTAGAAAGAAAACTCGCCCTGAGCGGTTTGAGGATCCTTTCGTTTTCCGGACTCACCCCGTGTGATTTTGCGATCTTGAGCCTTTCGATTAACTACACAGTATTTTGACTTGCGTTGCGATACACCCCTTAAACTTGTTCCTTCCATTCGAGTGCATAAGAGGAGGAGGATAGTAAGAGGTTTGATATTTGTTTTCCCTTTCCGTTTATTTTAGATCTTTTAGACTTCATAACTTCGGTTACCAGTGATTTTGTTTAGTCCTATTCATGTAACTGAATTGTGATCACCAGGAGCTACAAAACGTGAAGTCCTCATTTACAGCTCTAGGATTGGGCACAGAATTAGGTTAGACAGGTATTAGCCTGAGGATTTAGTGTTTATATCTAAATTAGCGCTAGAGGGTCACTAAGGGTCAGCGCCAGCTTTTGTGGACACATGTAACGTCAAGGTGAAGAGATCTTGATGAGTAGTGGATCTTTTGTGACGTTTTTGAAACATAACTAACACACCCGGCCCAGATACCTTTATGAGGATCATCGCTTTTGATTGTCTGAGTGCTGATTTCAATAAGAGTGCGATCAGCCGTCAATGAGCGAAACACCATAGTGCACTTTTGCTTGTCAAAGGGAAAGTACTGCACATCTAGACTACACGAACTTTGGAATGTTGCAGGCGACACCCATGTATTCAGTCCATCGTTTCGCAATATCACATAGGTTCGGAATTTTTCCAAGTGACCTGCTTGAACGACCAATCCATCAGCGCTGAAACACAATAGCAGTCGTTATTTGGACATGTTTGTCAAATTAACAGAATCTGATGAAGGGTTGCAAATGACTTTAGAAACCAAGCAATATTTCTCTAAAGAGTTGCAACAACGCGAACAGCGTTAAAAGACTGTCTGAATTCAAAGCAATTGCGTGTAACTTGCTCACAACGCAAAAAAAAACAACAACAACAACACTAAGTGTAGCAGCTCTCAAAACCTGCTATTGTTTGGTAATGTAAGCAGCCTCCTCTATTGTTTTTAAGCCTAAAGCCGGTGATACACGGTTCAGCATTTGTTGGTGAACAAATGTTGCAGCTCTTGTTCAACAAATGTTGAACAGTGTGTCGTGTCATGTTGATTGTTGAAATATGCCATTCAACACGTTGAACGTTGTTGAACGATGTTGAACGAAAATAGAGACCAGCTCTATTCCGTTCAACACGTTTGTGTAACATTGTTCAACAATGTTGTTGCAAGATGTTGAACCGTGTATCATCGGCTTAAGTCATTGTTTCAATTGTTAAGTCTTTTGTTTTTGGCGAGGGTAGCGAGCCAATCACATTAGGGAGTTTAAGAAACGACGACGGCTACGACTACGACAACGCCACAAAACAATAATATAATTGGTTAAAAGAGCATAAATAATCGTGCTGCACGTACAGCACGGATTTTAGCAAGTATGTTTGCGGTCCTCTGCATAACGACAACGCGAAATCACCAAATTTGAGATTTTTACTACAACGTAAGCATGCAACAGAGATTCTTTCATTCTCTATTTTCACTCCGAAACCGCTCGTACCAATTTATTTTTAGGATACTTCGCCCACATGGTAGGACGTGAACGCGACTGAATATCGCGAAAGACTTATGATAGAGTCAAGTTATATTTTGAGGTGACGTTTTCGTTGACCGTCGCCGTCGCAGATCTAAAAGTCCCTATCATACGTTACGAGAGCTGCTACATCACCCAAAAAAACCGTGTAAGTCGCGGTTGGTGTTGGGATTTCCTTTTCATTTTCTGGAAAACATGGCTCACGATCTTTATGTAAGGGTTATTGACCAGGAGCTAGGTGAGGGGATGTGTGATATATTCCCCACGTGTCGATCCCGAATCAGTAGACCGAGGGCTCGGCACGAGGGGAGTATATCAGATATGTCCGAGAGACAGGTCAATAAAATGCTTATTGGTCAGTTGGTGAGGTTTTCTACAATAAAAATATATATATTAGATAAAACTCTTTGGCATTACAAAGCTTTTGGTTTCATGTCCAAATTGAGCACTCTACTGGATGAGTCCTTGCCGCTAGCAATTGCGCATGCTCACTAGCTCGCTAGTTTGAGCAATGTGGCATGGCTTAGATGTACCACATGTGTGGGACATTTGAGGTGGCTTTTTAAGCTTAACGTCCATCCTAGTCATCAGTATTGCAATGATAAGGCCCAGAAGGCCAAAACAGTACTGTTTGCAGTTATATATGTATATATAAATCCTCTCGAGAGAGAGACTCGTTAGATGCCACATAGCGTGTGCACGATTAGTATACACTAAGTTCTTGGGAGCAGTGAACGACCCCGAAGATGAATTGTTTTTAACCCAACTAGCAGATTTCCCGGCTCTTAGTAAACTCCTTCTCGGCAGTTGGATTTCCTTAAAGTTTGTGAATGGGACAAGTCAAAGGCACAGCCAGGATCCTCAGACTTAGATGTTGAAAATACTGTCTCCGATTTATTTGACTTTAACACTCCTGGAGAGAATGATTTATTGCTTGAAGTTTCACCCGCTACCAATACACCTTATTCCAAAATGGCCGCCATTTAAATATTCTTTTGTTTTTATTCAAATAAGCCCTTGATGCCTCGTTCTTAAGCTTAAAATTCAAAAGAATATTTTATCTTGAACGAGGCAACAAGGGCCAATTTGTATCCGCATAAATCAGCGGCCATTTTGGAATAAGGTGTATGTTGTTGCAGCGAGTAGGCTCTGGTAGGTCATTATAATTTTCCATAATGCTAGTAATTGAATTTTGACATTTCGGAAAATATATGTATATTTATCCAACAGAACAAAGACAGCCGAGCCAACTGATAAAGAGACTCACTTAAAAATCACTCTATTTCAAGTAAAGTGTGCGGCGTTGGTTTATTTTTGTGAAGGCTGACCGCGTGGGAACTGGGGGTCATTAGGGAGTGAGGTTCCTGGCATGACATCACTCATTTCGGGTTGATGAAAAGATCAGAAGTTACCATGAGTAACAGGAGAAGTCAGGAGCACACTGATTGAGCACATAAAAGAGATCTCATGGTCATGAGTACTGCAAATGGAAGTAAACTCACTTATTTTCAAGAACGATATCTGGGACCCAAATTGTTTTCGGTTCCACAAAAATATGAGTTATTCCGCCATAATGAGAAGGTTTCCATCGCAAGAACGGATTTTGCCAAATCTGCAAGGCAATTAATAAGATTTGATATGGATAGCTCCATGTACTTAAGATGACGTCGACATGGAGACCATGAAGAAAGATACTTTGGCAACGTCAACTTAGAGTCAGCATACAAGAAGAATTCAAATGTCAGTACATCAACTAATTCAAAGAGAAAGAAAGCTTATAACCATTGTATTCCAATACGCAGCAATATTGGAATTCAAAACAGCTTGTGCTCAAATAACGGATAATCAAATACTGATTGAATAAAGCTTGTATCCTTGAGTCCTTTTTTAAGGGGATGTTGTAGATATATTATCTGTGTGCAACAATCGATGAGAAAGCTGAAGGAAGGTTGGCCAAGATTAATTTATGTGAACGTTTCTTTTTGAATTATCAAGGAGCTCCTCTTCTGATACTCGACCAAAGCACTGGTTCAAAGTAGCAGAAAGAGGGCTACCCCAACATCATTTTGATACATAACATCTTTGCATCTATTGCAGTAAATAAAATATACTTTTTGGGGTTCTTGAATCATCAACAGAACAAACCAAACCACAATACGTCAACGCTGTGAACAAGTCACTTTTTCAGTACATGCCCGGCATGACGCCCTGTCCCTTTTTTCACGCAGGGCATGAAGTTTCTCATACCGATTTTAAACACAAGCCCGGCATGGCAATTCCGTCTTTTTTCGTGCCGGGCATGAGGTCCAAGCTCAACCCTAGTCCCCTTCTTAAATTACAAGCGGCTCCTTTTGGGTAATGGGGCTAAGATCTCCATCTCCCAGGCATGACGCCATTTTTTTTTTTGCATGCTATCGGTGTTCTTTCTATAAAGCATAAATTCTTGCGTGTTTTTTCATGCCGTTTAATATACAGCGTACCGGCATACGTGGAAAGTGGTAGATCCATTGCCTTTCGATTTTCATCGGGCATCACGGAATAAACTTCATGTCAACCCCGTTGTTTTTAAAAATATTTGTCAAAAGTGTTGTTTCCACTGAGCCGTTTTTACCTGTGTTACTAAGGTTTCTGTCGTGATCACTTGAGCCTTATTATCCTGCATAAGAAAAAAAATAAAAAGACCATAGTTTGTGGTTACAATAGCTCCTCTACCCAGAGGTCTTCTCTTCGAGGGAGACTTTTCGAGAAGACTTGAACAGGAATTTTATTTGTGTAGCTGTTTCCATCACAGCCTGGTGAACTTTTAGTCTATATTAGACTCGATCCCTGAACAACAACAACAATTCATTTATACCGCAACTTAGCTCCAAATTTACAATCATCTTTCAGACAAACAAAGCGAAGAAACGGTCATGCAAAATTTCTAAACCTAAAGCCAATCAGGATGATGACTCGAAATTCGACAAGAGTAACTTTTGCTACAGTTTTCAATGTTGTTTTGTTGTTAGTTTTCGAGGGATCAATTGCAACAATACTGAGATACCGGCAATAAATTTTTCGGATGACATCTCTTGGTTTAGACTTACTCCCATTCTCTCAATTATACCCACGAGTCACGCGTAAAAGAGACGTATTCAGGGAACTGCCAGTGATCAATGCCATTTCTTTTGCTCGAATAAATTACTTCCCCATGGGCAACAATCATTTCCGCACGGCAATAATGGGAGTCATTAGCATCTCCCTTGCTGAAATGACTGTTTTGGTCAAGGTGACTGCATACAATTACTCACTCTTTCGCTCCAGTGATTTCAGTAGTTAGTTTGCGTGTAATAAACATCAAAAACGCAAAGTTAAGCAGCGTTTGTATGTGTTATACACGTCGGTGTTTATAGCTTGAGGCGTGTGCAGCTATGTTAAATAGTCTATTAACTATGGTTTAGTGAGGATTAATTCAAAATTATCTAGAGCGGATTCAGAGCCACCTTCATATTTTCAAACTGTATCCCTCCTAAGAATTCTTTTAACTTTGCACCTAAAAATTATCTCAGCCTGTTAATCCCTTTTCAGTAATAAAAATTGGGGGTCAGTTTAGTCGAGTTTGTTTTTGATATATAAGCGTTTAAAGAGTGTTTTTCTTCCGCAGATGACAATCCATCCTTACCACTTCAATCAGGGCCTTGAGTTCCAGTTTAAAAGATATATTAACCACTTGAGACCATTCTAACACCGGACGAACCATGTGATCGTACGTTTGGAATAGATCTTGTCTTAACTGGTATTCCGGTGCTCGGGTCATGTTGATCACTTTCCCATCCACAACTGCAAGAAAATGGAATAAAAGGCAAGAAATTATTGATTATTGGTTCATCAGTGTTTCGAGCATTTGCACCTGCGTTCCGCAAAATCGTAAAATAAACTAAAATAATAACTTCAGATAATTCCAACCGACTCAGGTAATAAGGTGAGTAAATCACGATGCAAAACTCTTAGAAATACATGCATCCGACGCTAAACATGATCCATTCGCAATTGTTTTGGCTGTTACTTCTGATCCGCTGGTAATGTTGCGTGGGATGTTTTAATTAAGCGATCTATTCTTCCAGGAAGAATAGAAAAACGACAGCGCGGAATACTAGGGAAAATTTCGAGTGCGTTTGTAACAGAAATCGAACCAGCCCTATGGTCTATCCATTGAGCTACTAGAACTCACTGGAGAACTGGGACGCATGACTTTGCAGTGCCCGCTGACCATTGGGACACTCTGTTCATTCAGGACCAGCTCTCCAATAATTTTAGTAGCTCAATGGGTAGAGCATCCGACTGGTGTCACGTGGGTCATAGGTTGGAAACTTGCCTAGGACTCTGATTTTTCAGTTGTCCTTTTGCTCGTTGCCAAGCAACTTGTATTCTATCCTTCTTACGGGCGCATTACACTTTTCCATGCACGTTATTCCAAAATGGCCGCCATTTTAGTATTCTTTTGTTTCCATGCAAATTGGCCGTTATGGCCTCGCTTTCAGACGTAAAATTCAAAAGAATATTTAACCTTGAACGAGGCCATAAGGAACAATTTGCATGGAAACAAAAGAATACTAAAATGGCGGCCATTTTGTAATAAGGTGTATCATTTCGTGTATTTCAAGTTGTATAAACTGAGGCGAATAGCCTTGTAGAGTCCGCCGACCAGTGGAACACATTGTCCATTCAGAACCTTGATAAACGAAGTAACTGTCCAGTGACTTCAAGCACTCAATGGGTAGAGCCTCCGACCAGTGGTACGGAGGTCGTAGGTTCGAATCTACCCTGCTTTCGGTCTTCCTAGATAAGTCGGGAAAAGGAAAGAAGACTCTGCCAGCCACCTCGACTTTCTTTGGTTTTCCGCTCATCTAAAGAAATGGATGAGTCAGTCCAGTTTCGACTTGTCAAACCTGTTTTTTATTTTATGGACATGATCAATCGGCACGCGTCATCAATTTTTAAAAAATTTACAACAACGTGACAATTTTTAACTGTCTAAATTCCCATGAGTATGTCCGTATGTCGTTACAGAAACTAGTTTTCCAGAATTGAGAAACCTATTGATTTTTTCAGTTGAAAATTGAAATGGCAATTGAAAAACTCGAACTATCTTGAGTTTCCAAGGAAATGAGTTCTTGGTTGTCGTGTGTTTGCCAGAGTTGTTCGAAAATATCCCAACTGTTTGTTTTGGTTTCGTGGTTTTGCGGCTACTAGTCACGCGTGATTGACTCCTGAATACGTTTGAATTTTTAACGCACGCTCAATACGAAATGCCGAGGCGGCTGGCAGAGTCTTCCTTCCTCTTCCCGAATTATTTAGGAAGATCGAAAGGGAATCTGCCCGCAGGGTAGTTCGAATCCTGCCTAAGAATGTGATTTTTCAGTTGTCCTTTCGCCCGTTGTAAAGCAACTTGTGTTCTGTGCAGAAAACCCGTGTATTGTATGCCTCGTTCTTCAAAGAATGCCGCAATAAAGTTTTTTGAATTGCAGTCGATATAATGAGTAACATGTCCTGTTTCGCGTTTTGCTTAAGTAGTTTTTCCGTCAGTATTTTGGGTTTATTTAGAACGGGCATTAATTATATGCCGGCCATTTTGAGTCCGAGCGATTGAAAACGTTTGTTTTGCCCCACCGAAACTCGTTCCAAACATTTCAACTCGAAGCTCAGGGTACGAAAGCTAACCATTCTCGAATGAGTACCAAGGCTTAAATAGTGCAGATTAGTACTTAACACTACAAACGATATTACTTGGGGTGCATGGAATGACCGGTTTTTGTCTCCTTGTTTGGTCCTGAAGTTGTGAGTTGTGTTGTGTTTTTGTGTCATAAAGTATGACACCTCAAAGTGGCGTACCCATTTTAGTCACAACCCTTGCGTGAAGCGTGTATTATTTGGTTCATTCAATCTCTTTTCATTTGCGCATGACCGAGGGAGAGGAGAGCTCTGGGGAACCCTAAAACAAAGTGTCTTCTCGTTGGTTTTCGTGAAGAACAATGAAAAGTGTCTCGGATTGGTGTATTCATGTTAGCGCGAAGAGTGCATGAGCAGGTACCGTAAGGTTCAAATAGCCAATTTTTGGCTTTAAGAACCCTAAGGCGCATGCTCTCCTACATAAAGTTTCCCAGAAACGAGGCTCTGGAGACGACAATGTTGGCGCATTCTGGAGCAGCTAAAATAAAAGTCTCCACCATTAGATAATTTTCGTTCTTACCGTTCCTGTTGTTATTGTATAGTACCCTATAAACGGTGTTTAATTCCTTTTCTTAAGTTTAGTGCCATTTTAGAAGCTATATCACTATTCAAGTTATTATAATATTGTCTCTGCAAACTGGAGGATCTACCGTGCGAACAAATAGGAAAGTTCTAGTGCTGAGAAGATCTCAGCACTACTGCTGTGTAAACACTACTTAAGCAATAGAGGACGTTTTCCGTGTCTAAACACGAGGGAGAGTTGGGAGAATTCGAGAGAGTCATGCAAACCCGAGACGCAGCCAATCAAGATGCGCGTCTGATGTTACAGCCGTGTTTCCATACTCTCATCTAAACACAGCTATTGGCCAATGAGAGTGCGCGTACTATCCTAATTCTTGGAAGATCTTAGAGAAATCAAACAATTTAGTGACCAGATTTAGTTACCAATTATAAACTATAACCCCGACCGAATTTTCTGCATGTAAACCAAACAAAATATTGTTTCATCATCTGGGATCTCCCTTCCTCACCCAAAACCCCTCCAATTCTCGACAACCTGAGCATGAAACAGGCCATACCCAAACGGAGCCACTCTACAAGATCAAAATGTGGAACTTGTCGCAAATTGTAGCAAATAAATTATATGCAACAGGCTTGGCTATCTACGGCCTTTTACCAAAGTCGCGAGTAATAGTTGCAGTACATGAAACCAAATACTCTGTACTGGTACTGTCTCTAGAACTGAGACGGGCAATGATCTGGCGGACCTTGACCGAAACCAAGTGTTGACAAAACTGGGAACTGAGAATTTGGGGGAAAAAAAGTCTTTTGCACTTAGCCGAGTTTTGTATCATTTTGTGGTTCATTACCATGCAAGAAAAAAGGCAAGTGACAATATCATAGCGGAAAACATATTGTTTCATAATTTTTATGCCATGAGAAAGTGGGCAATTCTTCTGCAACCCTCGATGGAATCGCCATCAAGCGACAGAATCAAAGCTTCCCAAAGGCGAAACCTTTTTGCTTTATTTTTCCATGTTTGTTTTTGCAAATCAGTGGTTCCACTGGCCAGTACTGGAGTCGACCTTTAAATTTCCAAAACAAAGTATGATCACCTATATTTTACTAAGTTGTATATACCTGGAGAAACAGTGGCTAAAACTTCAAAAACTAACCCCAAAGTGGATAAAAATGGGCAACATGATCGTTAGCACTGGTAGGGCAAGTAGTCAGGACATTTCACCAACTTCCGAAACAGATAAAATCAAACAATTTAGTGTCCAGAGGTTTAGCAACTTTGCATTCTACGAATTATAAACTATAACCCCGACCGAATTTTCTGCATGTAAACCAAACAAAATATTGTTTCATTATCTGGGATCTCCCTTCCTCACGCGAAACCCCTCCAATTCTCGACAACCTGAGCATGAAACAGGCCATACCCAAACGGAGCCACTCTACAAGATCAAAATGTGGAACTTGTCGCAAATTGTAGCAAATAAATTATATGCAACAGGCTTGGCTATCTACGGCCTTTTACCAAAGTCGCGAGTAATAGTTGCAGTACATGAAACCAAATACTCTGTACTGTTACTGTCTCTAGAACTGAGACGGGCAATGATCTGGCGGACCTTGACCGAAACCAAGTGTTGACAAAACTGGGAACTGAGAATTTGGGGGAAAAAAAGTCTTTTGCACTTAGCCGAGTTTTGTATCATTTTGTGGTTCATTACCATGAGAGAAAAAAGGCAAGTGACAATATCATAGCGGAAAACATATTGTTTCATAATTTTTATGCCATGAGAAAGTGGGCAATTCTTCTGCAACCCTCGATGGAATCGCCATCAAGCGACAGAATCAAAGCTTCCCAAAGGCGAAACCTTTTTGCTTTATTTTTCCATGTTTGTTTTTGCAAATCAGTGGTTCCACTGGCCAGTACTGGAGTCGACCTTTAAATTTCCAAAACAAAGTATGATCACCTATATTTTACTAAGTTGTATATACCTGGAGAAACAGTGGCTAAAACTTCAAAAACTAACCCCAAAGTGGATAAAAATGGGCAACATGATCGTTAGCACTGGTAGGGCAAGTAGTCAGGACATTTCACCAACTTCCGAAACAGATGAAATCAAACAATTTAGTGTCCAGAGGTTTAGCAACTTTGCATTCTACCAATTATAAACTATAACCCCGACCGAATTTTCTGCATGTAAACCAAACAAAATATTGTTTCATCATCTGGGATCTCCCTTCCTCACCCAAAACCCCTCCAATTCTCGACAACCTGAGCATGAAACAGGCCATACCCAAACGGAGCCACTCTACAAGATCAAAATGTGGAACTTGTCGCAAATTGTAGCAAATAAATTATATGCAACAGGCTTGGCTATCTACGGCCTTTTACCAAAGTCGCGAGTAATAGTTGCAGTACATGAAACCAAATACTCTGTACTGGTACTGTCTCTAGAACTGAGACGGGCAATGATCTGGCGGACCTTGACCGAAACCAAGTGTTGACAAAACTGGGAACTGAGAATTTGGGGGAAAAAAGGTCTTTTGCACTTAGCCGAGTTTTTTATCATTTTGTGGTTCATTACCATGCAAAGAAAAGGCAAGTGACAATATCATAGCGGAAAACATATTGTTTCATAATTTTTATGCCATGAGAAAGTGGGCAATTTTTCCGCAACCCTCTATGGAATCGCCTTCAAGCGACAGAATCAAAGCTTCCCAAAGGCGAAACCTTTTTGCTTTATTTTTCCATATTTGTTTTTGCAAATCAGTGGTTCCACTGGCCAGTACTGGAGTCGACCTTTAAATTTCCAATACAAAGTATGATCACCTATATTTTACTACGTTGTATATACCTGGAGAAACAGTGGCTAAAACTTCAAAAACTAACCCCAAAGTGGATAAAAATGGGCAACATGATCGTTAGCACTGGTAGGGCAAGTAGTCAGGACATTTCACCAACTTCCGAAACAGGTGATTCCACGTACACATAGCATACAGCTAAAATTCGAAGTTGGTCCCCAACTCTCCTTATATGCTCATCAAGTATCTTGGGCTATTTTCTTTTAAATACCAGGTGTTTTAAACGCGTTACATTACTTTCAGTTTACCTGCAGATAGAAGAAACATGAACAGCAAAATGCTTAAAAGTCGCGCCATCCGTTCCTGCCAAAGCCTAGACTCTTTACTTAAAAAATGCGAGCATGCAGTCAACTTAGGAAATTGTTTTCAAAACTGTTCACTCGTTTACATAGCGATGCCTCCATTAAATGAACCGCAACAAGTGCCTCATTGTTCCTTTGGGGATAATTTGACGTTTGTTTCCTCTTTTACTGACAAACTCTTATGCTAACTGAATTTTATGACGTAGATCTGTTTACACTTTTAACAACAATTTTTCTCAAGACAAATCATTCGTGAAAAAATTAAA
>OX421450.1:9169321-9171821 GCA_949126865.1 Montipora capitata
AGGGCACTGTGGACCGTAGGAATTTATGGGAATCTTTGGGAATTCCACTCAATGATTCAACTTGGTCACTTGAGCGATTTGAAATTTTGTGCAATAGTACTGCATTTGCCAGTGAGACAACAATCAAAATTGAAGTGTTCTTTTAAGATTTGATTTCATCTGATGCCTTGAAAAAATGACTGAACTTCACTTAACTTCATTCTCAAATACATGTGTAACAAGGTTTGCTCTTATTCAAAGCATGTCAATGTGAATGTGATATCTTTCGAGTTAATTCACTGTTCATAATACATGTACTTAGCTTAAGCAATGTCCTTTAAAGGCTCCAAATTTTGAACATAAAATTACTCTGTACACGGAGAAATGAAAAAGAAATCTTTTACTCTGATGTATTCCATAGATTGTGAGAAATAATATCAACATATTACCTTGTTTGATGCGCTTATAATCGACCTTATTCCAAAAGGAACATGAAACATTACTCTTGAGAATTAAGAGCACTTAATCCTTTCAATGAACTCCAGTATCTTTCGAGTCTTGCTCATTTAATATGAATCCGTAGAAAGATTGTCATCCTCCGCCATCTTGGATAACACGTGAGAGACCGGACTGGAAACTAGTGAGCCGTTTGCGTTTGGGTCAGCAGTCAGCGGTAACCAGTCCAAGCTCTTGCAGATTTTAGGGACGATTTTGGGCGGTTTTATTCAAACGTTTCCAGGTTGAATCATCCTCGGAGACCCAGGCGCAGTCAGGGCAAAATTGGGACTGGAGTAAAGTTTTCAAGTAAGGCGAGAAGAGCCAATGCGAACATACCTTTAACGGACGAGTTCCAGAGCGAATTAAATTCAAATTTTCTGATTGGCGGAAATTTTCCGCTATTGTCTTTTTTCCGCCCAATCAGAGAACTTCATAAAGTGAAGTCAGATCGTGATCCCTTATATCAAGCCGGAACAACCACATCTACGGTCGCCATTTTTACTGGGTTGCCGCAAACCCAGTCGGAATCTGTCTTTAATTTCGTCGTTTTTTTATTTTTCGTTTTCTTTTTTTTTTTATTTTTTTCCATGTCGGTAAAAGTCTTGCCTGTCACTCCCCTGCTAAGTGGTGTCTTTGTGCATAGAGCCTTCTACGCGTATTTTCTTAGGATCGAGAGGGTAGTGGCAATGCGTAGATTTCTCTGGTGGACACAGTAGAACGATTAACTTAACCGGCAATGGCGTTGAAAGTCATGTAACGCGAATGGCGTTTTAGTGGATCTTTGAACAAAATGTACCCTTATGAAGCTCAATAATGGCAAGCGAATTGGATACTGAACAAGACAGGCGGTCGAATGTTAGAAGCGACGAGTAATGGACTTCGACAACAATCTGTCGCCCGTCGAGCCGTAATCAAAGTGAGCTGTCTTCCTAAAATTTTGCCAAGTGTGGTGTTTTTTACAAGACTCAAACCAAATGAACAGTTCTCGGGTAACTCAGTATGGGTTCAACAAAGACAGAGAAGGAATCCATATAGTGGATCTGTTATCTCAGTTGTCTCGCTATTTGTCAGATTTGTATTTACCTGTTCTCAACTCTGCACAGTCTTCCGGTATAACAATTGGAAATTTCACTAATAAGTCATTGACGTGAATGGCGTTTTAGTGGATCTTTAAACAAAATATACCCTCATGGAGCTCAAGAATGGATCGTCAATTGGATGAGCAAGACAGCGCTGAAAAATAAATATCTGGATTTTAAGAGACGAGTAATGGTCTTCGACAACAATTTCATTTTTCGCCTTTGGATATCAAGTGAGCTTTGTTTCTAATATTTTACTAACTTGGTATTATATAAAACGCGGAAATCAAATAGCAATTTTTTTATGGATTTAACCATAGTTACTAACTATGATTTAACAAATTAACATTGAAGGAATCGAACGCCTACAAGAATGCATCACAGTGTTTACTCAAGTCGCATCTTAGTTGTCTGACAATTTACATTTACCGGTATTTTGTACTCAACTCTGCAAAGGTGTAAAATATTTGGAAATGTGACAGTGAAGAATTATTTGATTGAAAGTTGTTGTCGCTTTTGTGCTTCATTATTTACGGTCAGCGTTCCGAGTCGAAAAGGGTTTTGATGTAAACTGTCAAAAATGTATTTAATTGCATCTCTTGTTTGCACGCACGCAATTGAAATAGGAAGGTATTTTTGCCTCTAATAGTAAATATGTTGTTTGTTTCGATTCATTTTTCGCTGGAAAAGGATTTTGCCGAGATATTTCCAGCCTTTGTGAACTTTAATATCATGTTGTGTAATTTTCGAGCTTAACAAATTTGCATACGTGTGTTGAAATGTGATACGGGAGCATTTTTGTGGGATGGATCGTTTTCACGTGACGTCATCATTTTCGAAAATCCAAAACTAAAGAGCCACGAAAGTTTTTATCCTCATCAGGTATAAGAGGCGGTAACTTTGTATCCATTTGCAATTTTAAAGCTCAATAGCGTGCTTCGTTT
>OX421450.1:9184321-9199321 GCA_949126865.1 Montipora capitata
AAAGGATGGGTTCAAAGTTGTAAACCCAAGGAACTGCAATAGATACAACCCCGCGTTTTTCATCGTAAGAGGTACATGCAAGTCTCTATTCTTGGCTTGAGAGCCAGTGAACATCTTCAATTACTAACCATCAACGAACATAACATTCTTCCGGTAGAGTCCTGTTTTCTTATGAGTGAATGCCCCAAACAGGAAGACTACATTTCGCGATACAAAGACGTGTTCTCGATAGAAGGCAAACTCGAAGGAAAACTTAACCTAGGCGGATTGACAGAAATGCTCAGCCAGTCCCGCTACCTACACGATGAGTGTCAAGTGCTCTCAAAGAACCCCTAGAACAAGAGTTGGACAGATGATCGAATATTGGAGTGATTAAGGAGGTTGATACACCCACAGAGTGTATTTCAGCGGTTGTAGTGACTAAAGAAAAATGGCAAAGCTGGGCTGAGTATCTATCCCAAGCCACTGAACAAGGCCCTACATAGGAACCATTATCCGCTCCCACAATAGATTATGTACTCCCTCTCTTATCCAAGTCCCGAGTGTTCACGGTGCTGGGTGCAAAAAACGTTTTCTGGCTCATACAATTGGGTGATCCAAACAGCTATGGAACCACTTTTGGAACACCGTCGGTGACTACGCATGTCATTCGGTCTTTCATCTCCACTCGAAGAGTTTCTAAGGAGAATCGATATTGCCCTTGAAGGAGTACCGGGACAGAAAGCTATCGCAAATGACATATTGGTCTTTGGACCAGGAGACAGAGAGGAAGAAGCCTTTGAAGACCATGACCGAAAGCTGAGGGAGGTTTTTACCCGCTGTCGCCAGAAGGGGGTCTAATAAAATGCAGATAAGATGCATGCAGTTCAGACAAAAGCAAGTCATATACAAAGGCCACATAATACCGTCAGAAGGACTCAGTGCTGATTGAGACCAGCTGAAAGCCATTAACGACACTCCACCTCCTTCTTGCCAGCAGGGTGTACAGAGAATTATTGGCATGCAAGCTATCTAAAGAAGTTCAAGTTAGCAGACTTGGCTAAGGGACGGGTCATTATTTATGTAGAGGGGGGAGGGAAAAAAAGAAGGGGGGGGGGGTCAAAGCTGTTTTAGATTGGCTAGAGAGGGGGCTAATTTTCTTTTAAACAATTAATAGGGGGGGTCATCATTTCTTAGGTTTTGCAAGGGGTCTTGTCTATGCTTTTACAAATGGGATTACTTTTACGAAATAAATTAATTTCAAAGATTTAGGTGATGAAGATGGACAACCCATTTAGAAGAATATTGTCATAAACTTCATTGCTTTAATATTTCACACTTTAATAAAAGACAAATCCAGATCAGCCTGTTTCAGTGTTTGATTTTGGCTGCATTCAATATCAAAATCAACAAAATATTTGTTGGTTCAATAGCCCATGAAGTAATAAAACATGAATAAGATAACGCAAAATGTATTGCCTTGCACCTTGGAAAATATATTGGAAAAAATATTTATATTTGGTGTCCAACATCTGAAAAGTGGCACTTTGATTGCAAATCTTGTGGTGGCAACTTTAGAAGATATATGACTTTTCCAGTGCTGGATAGGAATATTTTTCCTACACTGCATGTACTGCAACAAAACACTACTTTATAGAACCAGTACTTTTCCAACAACCAGGGCCCGGTTGCTCAAAAGCCGATTAACGATAATCCCAGATTAAAAATTAACCATGGAGTTTATTTCTCTACTCCCAAATGCTGTTCAATGCTGATATTCGGCAAAACTTTACATTAGAAGAATTCAATCTTGAAAAACAAAAATAAGCAAAAGAAACCTTCACCAAAAAGTTGAAAACATGAAACCAATGTTCCCGCTAATCCTGGATTAAGTTAATCGGCTTTCGAACAACCGGGCCCAGTACTTAAACCACCACTTTTTAAGCTTGTCCATAATTTGTCCTATTGCTGGAAGGGCATCCAGTGCAAAGAGGCTATCTGATAGGCTAAGCAATGACATTTCAATCGTCTTTGCTCATACCAGACATTCGCCATGTGTATTGTTTGGTACTGGCTAGTCATATCCATGTGATGCAAATACGAAAAAAAATACAGAAATAAAATCTTAAGTGGAATAATTGGGGGGGGGGGGGGGGGGTCATCAATGAAATATTGAATTAAGAGGGGGGGGCTACTTGCCATTTTTAGACCTAAGGAGGGAGGGCCTGGCAAAAATTATTTTTCCCTCCTTCCCCCCACCCCCCCCCCTCCCCCCCCCCCCATCCCCTCTACATAAATAATGACCGGTCCCTAAACCACTGCGAAAGCTGGTCACAAGGGAAAACGAGTTTGTATGGGAGAAAGAGCTTCATAGCAAGTGCCTAGAGAAAACAAAGCAAGTCTTAACCAAAGAACCGCTACACGAGTTCTTTGAGCCAGAAAAGAAGACGTCCTACAATATGATGCCTCCATAGATGGACTTACAGCATGTTTGTAACAAGATGGGCACCCCATTGCATACCATTGAGGCCGAGTACGTAGATGTGACAGTTTTTCCCCATTCGGCATTTGACCCTGCAAGAAATCAAGAACGCCGCTGAGGTTGATGCAGAACTAAAGAAATTAGCTAGCATGATCAAGCAAGGCTGGCCAGAGACGAAGGCACAGTACCTCTCAAAATACAGGACTATTTCCCTTAATATGTCGTGAAATCCCCTGACATCGCATCTCAGCAGAAGTGTTTGAACTCAACGGCATCGACTACCTGGTTACCACTGACCGTTATTCCAACTTCTTCGAACTGGATGTCCAGAAGTCATAGAGTTCCTGGGGGGTCATGGATGGACAAAGTGAAACCCCGTTTGGCAAGATGTAAGCTTCCAAATCGAATTACTGCGGACACTGGACCGCAGTCCGACTGGTGAGAGCTTCAGAAGTTTGCAGATGAATACAAGTTTTAACATACTGAAACCTCACCTCGACATCCACGGTCCAACGGTAAGGCTGAGAGTACTGTCAAAACAGCGAAGCATATCTTAGAGCTGCTGGCGCTGGGCGTGACCCATACTTGTCACTCTAGGATTTCAGAAACACACCCTCTTTCGGAACGAATGCACAGCTCTCCGGCACATTGTCGCTTCTCATGTAAAACCCGTACGCTACTGCTAATGCCTAGTCAGTTGCTTCAACCAAACGTTGTTCCTGATATAACAACAAAAAACTGCAAGAAAGAAAACATAAACAAGCTCGTTATTATGACAGAGGAGCTAAAGATTTACAATTGAAAGAAGGAGATGTGGTTCAGGTCCGATCCTTACCGGGTCAGTAGAAATGGTTAATGCTCAATTTGACGAGTCACGTGGGGAAACGCTCCTCCAAGGTACGCACCGAAGATGGCAGTATCTGTCATCATAACCGATCTCATCTTCACATGATTCTGGAAAGCTACCCACCGAATCAAGATGATGAGATACCACAGCTGAAGGTGATTATTCCGGTTCCAACAAAACCCACTGAGCAGCTAGCGCAAGCTCCAACTGAATTGCCAGCACTCCAATCTCCCTCATTACAGATGCCAGATACCTTAGCGCCAAGTACCCGCCCACCCTCATCAAGTGTCTCTAGTCCTGATGCCACAAGAAGTGGGAGAATAGTTAGAAGACCTGCCTATTTAAAAGATTTCAGGGTCTAAAGAGACTTTGTGTAGCCTCATTGAGCAGTTACAAATACTGAAAATGTTCCTAGTTTTGTTATATTTCATTTAAAAATGATATTCATCTTCCTCTTGTGGCCTTCACTTTTTTAAGGAGAAGGAGGGAAGATCTGACGTTGTTTAGGTAATGTGGACCTGTGCAATAGCTTCATATAACTATCGGTTGTCCCGTATGTAAAAACGCGTACTTCTCTCCTGAGTTGCTGTAATATTTGACCTAACTATGAAATTTTTGTGTTTCCGCTAACATCGTTTGTTGTGTTAACCCTGAGATTCGTTATAGTCCCAGCTCCGAAGTGGATTCATGCCTTAAATCGTAGTCATTCGTAAGATAATTCTTAACTCACCAATGCACTTTCCCCATCCCTTGCTTCCGTAGTATGTATTCTTGACCACGACGAGTTAGAAACTCAAGCACAAAACCGCTGGGTTTATGCAGTTGTAACCTGCTTGTAACGTTTTGATCTGGATTGTTTTCGTAATCACAAATAGGAATGGTAAGGCGTACAAGGTCAAAGTTAGCCTAAACCCTAATTCCCACCGGGGCCGTCACTCTCAATCACCTTGGGCATTGTTAAGTTATGGGAAACGACGCGACTTCTACTGGGGCCTTCACTTAAGTCTCAAGATAAAAAGGGCAAAGCCAAGCCCCCAAAAAAAATTCCGAGGGAAGTCTTGTCCCCCTCCCAAAACTCACAAACAGTCTGCAAAATAAGGAAAAAAGCGCAAGTATTAACATACACAACTTATTCAAAATTGCAACGGGAACTAAAATGTTCAATAAACCAAACACCTGATGCAAACCTGAAAGATCAAATTGGAGGCGAGGACTTTTAAGGCCATTAAGGACGGTGCCTATACTATTGTTACTGCGCATACGTTTTGCGCATCTCAAGAAACTCGGATTTCCTATTGGTGGTGCTTATTACTACAGGGATATTTTTGCGCGGTTTAAAACTATGTGAAGAAAGCAGAACTTAGGAAGTGGCCTTGGTATCCAAAAAGAAAATTGGGGGTAACCACCCATTTTTCAGAGATAATTGAGCTACAATTTGGAAAAGAACGCCATACTTTGCTTTGTATTTTAAAACTTTTTACAACTATTGTTGATTAATTATCTTCGAAAAATGCGTGGTTACCTCAATTTTTTTTTTTTTTTGATTTCAATAACACTTGTTATGATCTGCTTTTCCCGCATATTCAGTAAACCGCGCAAAACTATACCTGCGAATTAGTAGGCACCGTCCTTAAGATCCTGGGAAAAAGCACAGGAAAGGTGGACTAAGCGCAAAGCCAAGGAAAGGGGAAACCAACCGCACGACAAGCCCCGAAACATCCCGTCTAAGACAGAGTAAAGGTTTAGATAACTCCTTCGGGATAGGCCGAAAGTTAATTGAGAAAACGGACGAAAACAACGAAATACAAGAAAACACGGTTTATGGACAACACAAGTTGACATAATACAAAAGCCAATAAAGCACCACCGCACATGCAGGTGACCCAAAAAACTACTAGTGAGAAGCTAAAGGGCAGCTACGCGCCAACTGGCCCAATTTACTACGCGAAAGCCAACGCCTCCCATCTTTCCTCCTTCCTTTTTTTCTTTCTTTCTTTCTTTCCTTCTTTCTTCCTTCCTCTCCTTTTTTTTCTTTTCTTTTTTGTTTTTTTTGTTTTTATCCTTTTATACTATCTTGGCGGAAAAATCTTGGGTATGACCTTCCAACAGAGATTGTGTTGTGGAGGGTGGACTTCTTGACAGACAGCAGACAAAGGGTGAAACTCAGTCAGGATTGCATCTCTGAATGGGGTTTCGTACCAGCCGGGGTCCCACAAGAAACAAAGGTGGGTCCCTAGCTCTTTCTGATCATGATAAACGAGCTCTATGTTCCTGGGTTGCAGCTATGACATCACTATGTCTGATTGTGGGACAGAACCGGTCTAGCTACCTTTAGAGTGCAACTGACGAACTTACTGATCAAGCAGAGACCGACAGATTCCAAATTAACGTTGCTAAATGCAAGGAGATGAGAGTCAGTTTTGCTAGGCAGACACGCCCTTTTGCACCAGTGACAGTTGATGATACGAACTTTGAAGTAGTAGAGAACGCCCGGTTGCTTGGTCTAACTATAAGCGCTGGCCTCAAATGGAATTGCCATGTATCTAATATAGTTAGCAAAGTATCATCTAGATTATATTTCTTGAAGCAACTTAAACGCGCGCAAGTTTTAGAGAAAGACCTTTTGCTATTCTATATTACATGTATCAGACCGCTCACAGAACATGTATGCCAAGTTTATCACAACGCCTTGCCTAATTATCTGAGCGAAGATCTCGAACGATTATAACGTCGCGCTCTACGCATCTTATACGCAGATTTATCTTACGCACAGGCAATAGAGAAATCAGATTTAGTGAGGCTATCTGACGGTAGTGAGACCTTAACTGCACGCCTCTTTGATGATATTTGTAATGATCCGAAGCACAAAATATTGAATACATGTAGTAGGTTTATTTGCCATAATTG
Organism: Montipora capitata; assembly: GCA_949126865.1. Classification (NCBI taxonomy): domain Eukaryota; kingdom Metazoa; phylum Cnidaria; class Anthozoa; order Scleractinia; family Acroporidae; genus Montipora; species Montipora capitata. Next base: position 9,190,537 of record OX421450.1, read on the forward strand.
CAACACGACACGGTGCCAGTCAAGTTTTATTAATGTGCAATTGTAGCTTTCTGGATTAGTATTTTATCTTTTTATCTTTATATATTTATTATTATAGTTTATAAATTCATATATATATATTTTTTAATTTATTCTATTCGTCGTTTTTAAGGTTTATGATTTCATTCTAATGCTATAGTTTAATTCAGTCGAATGCCTGTAATTCTATTTGCAATGAGCTATCTATCTATCTATCTATCTAAAGGGGAGTCAGGGTGGTTTAGGGGTCCCATCTCTGTGTTTTCCTACCTCCTCAAAATCGACTCCCAGTCAATTACATCTGGCTGGGTTTGCGGTGCTCCGAGATCACACGTGGATCGTATATGGCGGCAGCCATGGGCGCCTTCACATGCATTCGGTCCGATCCCGTTGAGCCGGTTGATCCTGAGAAGCCCTTGTAGGGAGCGATCAACTAAGCGCACATTTATCTATCTATCTTGCGATCTGGCAATAGTAAATATAAGGAAATGTCAGTAAAACATGGAACCGACTCTCCCATGAGTATTATACGATGCGGCTCATTGATATCCTCGACACCTATCAATTGTTCCCAATCATTCAAGAGCCTACTAGAATCACTCAAACGAGTAAGTCATTAATTGGCCATGTCATTAATTGACCATGTCATTAATTGACCATGTCATTACAAATGCCCCACAAAACATAATCCTTTCTGGAGTATATCCGTCCTCAATAAGTGACCATAGAATTATTTATGCCGCTAGGAAAATTGGCGCTTCTGGAGGGAATCCGAAATTTATTGAATCTCGTAGCTTCAAACATTTTGGCACAACTGTTTTCCAGTCTGATCATTGTTATGCTAATTGGCCTGCTACTGAATTTGTAAACAATGCAAATGATTACTGGGCTCAGGTTAAAAAAAAAAAAGTGTTTTTGAATGTAATAGACCGAATGCATAAATGGCGGCCAATAAAATATTCTTTTGTTTATGTGCTAATTACCCTCACTAGCCTAGTTTGTATGGACAAAATACAAAAGAAATGTTGCTTGAGAGCGAGGCTAGTGAGTCTCATTAGCACATAAACGAAAGAATACAATTTTGGCCGCCATTTATGAATTCGGTCAATAGGCCTTATTCACGATAGCCGCCATGTTAGTTTTCAAATTGTCATGCAAATTAGCCATGTGTTATACTGGGGGGCAAACATTGGAAAAAAGGCAAATTGCGGAAAATCGGCTCGTCGAAATATTGAAATAGCATTGCTTAAAGAATTAAGTACCTTTTATAATAATTTTATATCTTTTGATTGCCTTTGACAGTTTGACTTTCTACTTTCGTTAGCTACTCATTTTTCACTAAAAAAACGTCGAACCAACTTGTGTTATTATTCTATTTTACTACTTAGGTGATAAACATTCAATGAACGCGAAACAAATCATCTGTGTGGCTAAGATGTTCGTTATAACCTCTCGAACTTGTGTTGCTTGCCCCGTGAGAAATGTGTAGCTAATTTGCATGACAATAGCAAATCCAATATGGCGGCCATCGTGAATAAGGTCTATTGATAAGTATGCACCTTGTAGAACAATCAAAGTGCGACATAAGCCTTCACCATGGATTACCTCCGATATAAACAACGGTATGCACTGCTGTGATAGGCAAAAAAAGAAAGCAATGAAATCTAATTTGCCTGAGGACGGGACTAATTTAAAAAGAATGAAAAATGAAGTGAACAAAGAGGTGAAACGAGTCAAAAAATCATTTTATCAGAGGGAAATACTAAACAGAGAGGGCGATGGAAAAGGCATATGGAGAGTTATAAACAGTCTTATGAATCGTAAATCAAAACATACAAAAATAAGTGAGATTAAACCGATATCAGGGGAGCTCTTGACTTGTCCAAAGGATAAACAAACATTTTTCCGAAATTGGTGAAAGACTTGTTTCACGAATTCCGGAACCCCTCGATGGTATCAGTTTTGAAACCTACTTAACACAAAGTAACACAAATTTCAGACTCCAAGAAATTTCGTCAACAGGAATACGAAAACTAGAGAGTTCCGTTGATTTAGCTAAGGCTACTGGAGTAGATAAAATATCCAATAAATTACTGAAACTTGCTGCTCCTTATATCTACGAGCCCTTAAAAAATCTCTTTAATCTCTCAATTAGAACCAACACTTAAAATTTCTATACTTTCCCCAATCTTTAAAGCTGGTGAACGCAGTGATTCAAATAACTATAGACCAATTTCTGTTATTCCCACTGCAGCACGTATTTTCGAAAGGCTTATATACGAACAGTCAGTGCATGATTACCTGGATCAACATGGTCTAATTAATACACAGCTGTCTGGTTTCAGATCTTTACATTCGACAGTTACAGACGTGCTTGATCTGACCAATATATTGACAAGAAAAAGGCCTTTGACACAGTTCACCACGATATCTTAATAAAGAAATTAGAATACTTTGGCTTTGACCACTCAGCAGTTGCCTATTTTCATTCGTAGTTGTCAGATCGCAAGCAACAGTGTAGTGAGAATGGAACAGCTTCTGAGGTCCTAGATATTTCTTGCGGGGTACCACAAGGCTCAATATTAGGACCCCTTTTATTTTTAATGTATATAAATGATTTGCCGAACTAAATTCGTTTTTGCAAGGGCAGACTCTATGCAGATGACACAAACTTAACGGTCTCCAGCTCTGAACTTCTCCAGATAAAAGAGTTGACGAGCAGTGATCTTAAAGCATATGTCAACCTTGCTTGTTATGTCACTAAATGTAATGAAGGCAGAGTTTACGATTATTGGATCTATCTAGACAGAGAAGGGCATCTTAGGAGGGTAACGTTGATCTCTCTGTGGGTGGATATTCTTTAAAGGGAGTTTAACAACAAACTAAATGTTTAGGAGTGCATATAGATGCAAATCGTTACCTGGTCAGAACCCCGGGGGTGGGACTCCCGTATGAAACAGACGGGGATGCTCGTCGGAAATGTTGAATTTAACCCCTAAAGGAGACCATCTGGGCGTGGCTCAAGCTTTTCGTGACCCCTAAGGGAGACCAATCTGGGCGTCGCTTATGCAAATTTTGACCCCTAAAAGAGACCGCTTAAAAACACACGAATATGACATGCAATGAGTTTTAATGATATAAAGACATAATCATCGAATGCTTTTATCTAAAAGTAGTTTTTAAGAGCATCTTCATAAATCTCAAGTTCTTCGATTCAATTCTGTGTTTCTTCGCGGAACCCTAAACGAGACCTTGGCGGCTTAAAATATTGGCGCTTTGCCCGGAACACCCTAAGCGAGACCAAAATCTAAAATTTACACCCCTAAGCGAGACGACGAGCATCCCCGTCTGTTTCATATGGGAGTCCCCCCCCCCGGGGTCAGAACACGTCAAAAAGTTGTGTGTAATATCAGTGTTGTCGGGAAAGTAGCACCCACTCTTACCGGCTCTCGATAACTAGAACTATCGTCTACAGATCGATCATAGAACCTTACTTTAATTATTGTTTACTCGTCTGAGACAGCATTTCCCAAACCCTTTCTAATAAAATAAGCTTCAGAGGTTACAAAATCGAACTGCCCCGCGTTGTGACCGGTCTCCCATCCACGGTGCGGTACCAGATCAGATCATCATTGTTTAAAACCAACTTCATGTTTACAGGGGCGACCATATGGAATGCGCTGCCATGCAGACCACCTAAAACAATTTCCCTCTGTAAATGCTTCCAAAAAGCAAATAAGATCTTTCAAGTTTGCATCGGCAACAACTGATTAAATTAAGCTATTTTTTATAAAAAGTATTTTAACGTCCTTGATATTTTAAACTTATATATCTTTGTAGATTATACACGGCTTTTAGGTAGAACAGATTTTCGATGTAAAGTATATACATGTATGTAAATTTGATGAAATTACCGTGTTTAAATAAAGTTTTCCTATTAATTTCCTATTCCCATCTATCTATCTTCCTTCTTTGCACAACTCTTTCGTTCCTTTTTTAATCCATCTACTTTTCCTTCCTTCCTTCTTTTTTGTTCTTCTTCGTCTAACTTTCCCATCCTTCCTTTTCCTTCAGTTTTTTGTCTCCTTCCTCCTTCTTGGTCAATCTTTCTCCCCTGTAGCCTGCGTAGCAAGCGTTCCTGTTGGACAGAAGAGCTTCGAAAAACGATTTTCCGCAAACTGGCCGCGCGAAAGTTGGGGCAAGAGACTGAGGAACGCTTGCAAGAAGACCCTCCATTTTTGAAAAACCCGTTCGCCCACGAACGGGGGCTTCTGATTCGTGCGGTACAGCCACAATGATTGACAGGTGACAAATTTTTGACCAAAATGTTTCTTGTTAGTTCTAGCGTGACAAAGACAATGGCGGTAGATGTGGAAGGTTTTGAATTGTGTGTTGAAGCTGAGCGAATCGGTTCTCGGTTTTACATTGAAAAGGGAACAAGAACTGTCAGTGCACCATCTCTTTAACTGTATAGATGTAATGGCCGTTTTGCCAACAGAATTCGAAAAAAGCTTAATTTTTCAGATGTTTGTCAAGATGTGCGGAGTTCGCAATAATAATAAAAAAAGAACCAAGAACAAGCTTCTCGAGTATCATCGTGATTTCTTCGTTTCAAAGCATCATACGCGATCAAGTAAGTAGTTGAGGTAAATTCTATGGGAATGACAGCCTGTGATTAAAATGACAATCTGGACTACTCGGACGATATCCATTATTGATCCATCAAGGAAAATTCAGGATTATTTACGTTTCAGCTGAAGCTGCTGTGGACAATTTAGCGTTTCCACAATTCACTAAAATCAAAAGATTCATTATTTAACAAAACTTTGGCAGCGCTTATTCTTGGCGAAAGTTTGGACTGGACTGAAGAAAGCTTTTCGTTCGTTTGCAAAAGATACTTTATATTGGCGCAAGATGAATTAATACAATGCCTGCAAACTATCAGAATCCATATGTTTCGGGATCAAGGAAATAAACTGTATTCGTCAAATTCTCTGCTTACCTTGCCTAATGTAAGCTTGACTGTCCTTTGTCATGGATTGAGACAAGATGAAGACAATTACGCAGCTCCCCTGTTAAATCTTCTCTTATTGTGAGAAGAAAGCGGCTGCTTTGTACAGTCTTGCGATTTTTTAAAGCACTTCTACTTGCTATTTCATCTACGATTTCGTGACGATTTGACCAAAAACGTACTATGGAATATCAAACTAGCGTGGAAGTTTTCCTGTAATTTCCAGGAGATTATAATTATTTAGTACGATTCATTACGTCAACCACTCTTCACCAAGAAATGTCCAGCAAGTCGCACGGAAATCGTCGCTAGTCAGCTTTTGTGGAGTTTTGCATTTAACGGCCTTACCACCCTATGTCCCTAAATTTCGTATTTTACAAGTGCACGGGTTGCTTTCATGTTCTGAAAATTGGCTGTTGTTTTCGACAGCTTCTTTCCAACCGCTCTGCAAATATCAGCGAGAGTTTGTCCGTAAGTTTCTTTCATTTTCGATGGTTTAAACAAATTCTCAGAAGAAACATAACCAATCGTACCCGACTGAGAAGCTGCCGTTACAAATTTAACTTTAAAATCACACTAGCAAATTCTGCATTGATCGCTTGGGTGTGTTTCGATTCCTGTTTCGATTCGGTGCCTCGGTTTGTTTCGACGGAAGTCAACTTGTGTTAACATAGTTATCTGTTATTGGCTAATTTATTAATAAGACGTCAATCATCGTGTGTCAAGTCAACCATTTTGCAAAAATAGGGGGTCTTCTTGCAAGCGTTCCCTCAGTCTCTAGCCCCAACTTTCGCGCGGCCAGTTTGCGGAAAATCGATTCGGGGCACTTCTGTCGAACAGGAACGCTTGCAACTCAGGCTATCTTCCCTGGGAAGGAAGGGAAATACGCCGCGGGTAGCAAAAAAAGCCAACTTGTGACCAAAATAAGAATGCAAAACAATAACAGCGGAAGCAAAAGAGGGTGACAAGAAAATGAAATAATAAGGCATTGAACGAGTAGCGAACCAAACAAGCAAACCCGAGCTAAAACAGAAAAGAAAACCAAACCTCGGGAGCTTGAAGAGATTGGTCGGCTTACCCTAGAACGGGCTAGTAAGGATTCGCAGCTTGAGGAGCATCAACTGGAGGATGATTCGACGCCGAAGCTACGGCGTCAACATTAGCGTCTTAAGCATCCAAACAAGCGAGCGATTGCAGAATATCCGGCCCACTTTGAACAGCACAAATCTCTTGCTCTTGCGGTTCCGCAGTGACCAAACAAAATTATGCAATTAAGTTAGGTGAACGACTGCTACCGCAGTGCCGCAGTGTCGTAGTCGATGACAAATGAAGTCTAAGTTAGTTTAAAGACTGCTACCACAGTGCCGCAGTGCCGTAGTCGATGACAAATGAAGCCTGAGTGAGTCGAACGACTGCTACCGCAGTGCCGCAGTGCCGTAGTCGTAGAATAATGAAGTCTGAGTGAGTCAAGGGCAAGACGATCTCGTGAAAAGTGTAGTTAAGCGAGCCAAAAAATGAAAGGTAAATTCTTAGGCCTAATCACTGAAACGAGCGCTTAGGCGTAATCAGTAAAGGAGTCCTTCCTTGACACAGCATTGCAACACGACCGATTATCATTTCAACGACTGACGACTACGGGGCAGTAGGACTGCGGGCGCATTGCAACACGACTGCGGCGCTGCGGGAGCAGTTTTTTAAGTTAGATATATTGTGGGCCGGGTATTCTGCAATCTAGCCGCCGCAAGCGGCGAAAACGGCGGGAACAGGAGCAACATGCAGGAACCTGGGTCACGATACAAAGGAAGGCGCAGCGATGACAGGAGGACAGCTGATCCGCGAGACCTCCAGCAATTTACGAAATTAGGGTGTCTCATAGTGCGGGCCCCGTTGAGAATAGGAGCCGACATTTCTCTCCCTCAATGACGTGCCGGGAGGAAGGTCAGTATCTGAAAGCAATGAAGTGTGAACTTATTATTGTCTCTCTGGCCTTTCTGTGGAGGAATTTTTTTCGAATTCCAGGAACTACCAATACAAATTGGGCAAGTTTCGAAAGCTAAAAACTGCAATCGATGCTGTATTTTTCTGGTAGGACTGGGTGGCCCGACACTTGTATAAACTCATCGGGTATCTTCCCTTGTCACGGAATGGTAGAATTACCCAGATTTCTTTTTGGGAATGAACGAGGCAACTTGAGAAGCACGAGACTGTCCCTCATCAAATATGAATATTAAAGAGACAAGGGCGGTCTGGAGCTGTGAGTAGGAGTGAGATCTGTCACATATGGTTTAGGGGCCGACATATCTCTCCTTCAATGCCGTAACGGGAGGTCGGTATCTGAAAGCAGCGAGGGGCAAACTGCGTCCAAAAGGAAGCGATCCCATGGGCCGAAATCCCGGGATGACTCGTTTCGTATGACGCTGCGGCGCCATGTCCGGAGGTACTGCGTTTTTCTCTCCCGTTCAAACATTCCGTCAGCGCATGCGTAAATGTTCTGGCTCTCCGGTCATTCTTATCACCAGAGCATAGGATCTTACGTCTGACTGGAAGATTAGCGAGCTTACGCAATAGGACGACTGGAAGACTCAGGACGGCAGAATGGCAAAAAAATGTCGCGCGAGACTGTGCGTTCCCGATCTTACGCGACATTTTTTCGTCATTCTGCCTTCCTGAGTCTTCCAGCCGTCCTGTTGCGTAAGCTCGCTAATCGCGGCCTCTGGGGACGAGACTGGTGTCTTTAAGCCCCAAATGCAGTGTGGGTAATAAATTGAGCATGCGTGTTACTAGCACGTGTTGATCTGATGTCACCACGGGCTCAACGAGACAATTTCGCTCTTGATGTCTTACTTTTCTGTTTTTTACAATTATGGGGGTTAATCGAATGTTAATACACTGAGTGTGTGTAATTGATGTTGACGAATGAAGTACCGTTAGTGGACAGCGGTAGAAACATTTCCAAGGCGTTTAAGGCTTCATAACGGGAGTAACCACGACGAATTGTCACTCAAACGTCAAGAACTCTTCAGTCCAAAGGGGACGGAAGCGACCGCCTTGCGGAGAAATGGCCATAAAATGTTTGCACAATGACCACTCATTCCCTGATCAACAGCACAAATTCCAGAAGATTGAGAATGAGCAGGCTCAAGGATCTACTGCTTTTGAAGGTAATCTTCATTTCACCCGTACCGGCGGGTTGTCGAAAATATAATTTAGTCTACAATACCGATACCACGTACAATTACGACTTGGCTCAAATGCGGAACTGACTACATCCGATCGTTCGATCGCCTAGCAAGCAGGCACTGATACTTCATAAACAATGTTTATATTTGCATATGATCTTTCTTTGTCCAGTGAAAATTATTCATTGTAATTAAATTTTTTGGTTGTTTTTAATTCTGCCAAGCTAAGTTCGCGACCAGTTTTCAAAAATAGTGACCATCATAATATCGGCATTTCTGAATTAAGGTTATACGATTCTGTTCTGTCAAGAATAATTATGCTTTGGCAAGTTTTGGATTATGCTTCAATTAATTAAACAGATCGAACATGTGTTGTAATGTACAAACCTGGAAGTTATTATATTGTACATGAACATGCCCCAGGCAGGATAACTTTATCCAATGGATAAATCACATTATTAAAAACTGGATCTTTTGAAAATGTAATTCGAGAGTTTTGATTGGCTAAGCCATCATGGGTTATGAGCCATTATACCATGATCTATACAAACACGGCGAGCATATGCGTGATTTTTTG
>OX421450.1:9204321-9231821 GCA_949126865.1 Montipora capitata
TTTCAGATAAAACACAGAACTAAAACAAGTCTGCAAAGAGAGATCCTTAAATACATCAAACCATAACTGGTTGAGGAGACAGAATTGACTGCTAAGCATTTTTGTCTGCTGTAAAGGACCTTAATTTCCCTGCTGTCCCATCAAAGATTTCTTTCAGGAAGTGTCTCTTTATACTCTTTCATGGCAACTTTAAAAAAATACGGTCTATACGGTATTATCATACTTCAATGATGCATGTAGTGATTCCTCTAAATCACTGATCATTTCTATTACAACTAAAGTGTGTGAGGAGTAAACTCATAAATTTGGATCTCTTTACTTACAAACGTCAATAATAGCTTTCTCAGGCATTTTCTGCATTGATTACAATAGTTAAAGTGACAGCATTTAGCATTTTTACGAGGAATCAAATCATTTGTCAATCGTATACATACAAGTTGCGGTATGAGGCGAGAACACTTGTTTTCCAAATCATTTGCTTCACCATTTGCTCTAAAACTTCATTATTGTTCAGTAAAGGTTTACCAATTTTTTCACAGGATTATAGCATTTAAGCCAAATTGAGTATCCTTGCTTCACAAATTGACTCGAAGGTGTGAAAATACATACAGGTAAACCGTTCCTCATTTTAAAGACAATAAGGCATCAAATCAAATGTTATTCGCTTAAAGTTAACGCCTACCGTTTTACTTGAGTTGTTGTAAGCATTTCCTTGCCTGGATCAGGATTTAAAGAGTAAAACTAACCAAAAAATCGTCACCATGCACGAAAGTGTGATTGTAGATCGCTTGAATAAAACCGCCCAAAATTTATCTGTAAGAGCTGGACTGGTTACCACTGACTGCTGACCAAAACGAAAAGGGCTCACTAGTTTCCAGTCCGGTCTCTCAGGTGTTATTCAAGATGGCGGAGCTGAGGATGACAATCTTTCCACGGATTCATTATAAATGGGCAAGATTTGAAATATACCGGAGTTCATTGAAAGGCTTAAGTACTGAATTGGAGTGTTTAATTTTCAAGAGTAATGCATTATGTTCCTTTTGGAATAAGGCCGATTATGAGAGCATCAAACAAGGTAATCCGTTGATGATATTAATGTTACAATCTATAGAATACATCAGAATAAAAGCTTTAAATTCTTTTTCATTTCTCCGTGTACAGATAAAGGACATTGTTTAAGCAAAGTACATATATTACGAGTAGTGAATTATCTCGAAGAATATCGCATTCACAATGGCATGCTTTGAATAAGACCAAACCTTGTTATACATGTATTGAAGGTTGACGTTAAAGCTCATTTTTTCAAGGCACCAGATGAAATCAAATCCTAAAAGGGCACTTAAACTTTGATTATTGTCTCACTGGCACATTCAGTACTATTGCACAAAATTCTCAAGAATTTCAACTCACTCAAGTGACCCTCAAGTTGAATCATTGAGTGGAATTCGTAAAGATTCCCATAAAATCCCAGCTGTACTTTAGCATCATAGATTGAGATGGACTAGCTTAAATCATTTACATAGCTCTTTTGTCAGAGACTCTGTACATCTAAGAATAATCATGCAAAGGTTTAGTCTCAGGTGTCAAATTTAGGAACAGTCAATATAATATTCATGTTGAAGTGTGAGATATAATATAATGTTTACGTTGCTACATTAAAGATAATTGGCCCTTAAACCATAACATCATCGTATTTTACAAGATTGTTACTTGAAAGACAGTTCAATTGAGCCCACAGAGTTTGGTTAAGGTCACTGGTCACTATTCAGACACTGTTACACTAAATTGCAGTCGATGTCCGTAATCTTGAAGACTTAAACACTTTTGGCCTGGAAATTCAAAAAAGCCTGGTCAAGCCTGGCTTGAATCTTAAGGTCTGGAAGACCGGACTTTTTTGACCTTCAGATTTCTTGCATTCAAATACAGACTGTATTCACTCACATGAAAAATTATCAAGCATCAAGCTCATTATCATGATTCGAGTATATACTCAGCAATTCGAAAATACCTTTAAATTATTCTTTCCAATTTGAAATAGTTATAAATAGACTATTTTATCCCTATTTTGAAGCTTTATGATGGCTGTCCATTTTAAATAGGTATTAAATAGGTTATTAAAAATTTGTTTGAAAAATTTTAATGATTCGAGTATACTCAGCAATTTGAAAATACCTTTCAAATACTCCTTTCAAGTTCAAACTAGTTTTAAATAGACTATTTTATTCCTATTTAGGAGATTTATGAATGCCATACATTTGAAATAGATTTCAACTAGACTATTTAATTACTATTTTTGTAAAGAATATTTCACAACCACTTTTTAAATCATCAACTTTTTCGTAGTTGCCTTGTAATTAGTATTTAAATAGCATATTTTAAACTATTTTGAAACATGTGTGGTGTATAAATAGATTGCAAATACCTATTTGGAACCTATTATTCTGAGAAATAGATTACAAATAGCTGAACTCATTCTATCAGTGGTCATTAACTAATGTTTAACTTCTATTTAACTACATTTTAAATACATGGCACTATTTTTCAATTTTCGCAAAATAGGATTAAAACAGAGTATGATGACCTTAAACTAGTGTGCAAATAGTTAAAATAGCATTCAAACAGATTCAAACCAGGTTAAAAATAAGGTTGGTTTGGTAAGGGAATTCACTGAAATCCGCATCTTCCGCATAATTCCGATATTTTCCGCATAATTCCGGTATTTTCCGCAAAAAACAGAAGAAATATCTGATATTAGTGATAAAGCAGCTCCTTAACATCCTCAAAAACATAAAAGCCGAAGAAATTGACTGTTTTGAAACGATTATTTTCCTGAACATTGAAGAAAACACACCATTCCGTTCGCAAGATGAAAGTTCGTAAGAAAGATCGTAAGCAGTTTCCGCGCATTTTTTCGCCAATGAGCCTGGACACTAGTTTTTGTTCCTACAATGCTTTCCATTGGACGAGAAACAGTTACACTTCAGCAAATGACGTAACTGATAAGAAACTAAGGGCGCGTTTGATTGACCGTATTCCGGAATAGGATTACATGGAATACAAGTTAGAAATCCTTCGATTTTACGGAGATTCACATTAAAAATGTCGAACACCTGCTAAAATGCTATTTTAAACATATCTTTATTATCCTTGTTGCTTCAAAACGCCAGACATACCGTTTTGAATTCATCACTTCACGTATTCTTATTCCGGAATACGGTGAATCAAACGCACTTTAAGTCAATGATCGAGGGAATGGATCGCGCTCCAAAGGTATTACAATTTTGCTCCATTATCTCCAAATTGAAACAAAATTCATGATGAGAAACAAAATAATTTTTTATCGCTTTATTTATTTTACCAAAAGTTGCGGGAAAATCCCAACTGCTAACCCTTTTATTTCAACGGTGAAAGCTGGTCGCAAATTGATGACTCCTCCATGTATTTTAATCACAAAGGGCAAAAATTCAGTCAGAAATGCGATTGTATTGGTTGCAATTTCGATTACGGATTTACCGTAAGCATGTAAATACATTGGACGGGCCTAATTATTAGTTTTATAACTTGTTTAAGTTTCCGCATAATCCGGTGTAATTTCCGCATAATCAACGCATGTTTCCGCATAATATGGCCAAAAATTTCCGCATAATCTTTAATTTTTTTCCGCATCCTATCAGAAGCCATGCATGTAGTACATGTACTGTAAGTTGTTTATTACATGGCATCATTTCTGTGAGTGATCGGACACTTCTCTGCTTGGTGAATGTTTGTAATCTTCGTCTTCCATCAGTGAACTTTGATCGGTAACCTTTTACCATGGCATCTGACAGGATGCGGCGATGAGGATCTGCATCCTCCACATAATTACGATATTTTCCGCATAAAACTGAAGAAATGCCTGATATTAGTGATAAAGCAGCTGCTTACCATCCTCACAAACACAAAAGAAGCCAAAGAGATTGACTACTTTGAAATGCTTATTTTTCTGAACATTGAAGAAAACACGTCATTTCGTTCGCAAGATGAAAGTTCGTAAGCAGCTTCCACACTGTGACATTTTTCGGCAATGAGCCTGTACTTTAGTTAAACCGTTTTCATAACAAACCCTAGGCTCGAAATTTTTAAAAAAGATGCAACAAGGTATGAAAATTTAGCCGCAAGTTATACATGTAGTAGCAAATTAAATTGCATCATTTGTAAAAGTAGGGACAATCCTTGCGATGAAGTCGTACAAAACAAAAGAGGAGCCCGCAATACGTGTGTGTAAAAAACCTGCTGAAAATGGTGAGTGGTCGAGGGAATGGATTGTGGTTCAACCACTTCACAATTTTGCTCCATATCTCCAAATTGAAACAAAATTCAACGTACAAGCCCTAATCCACCTAAGGCTCTTGTCAAAGCTCTCATCAATTGCTTAAAGAAACGTGACGACATCGTTATCACCAAGCCCGATAAAGGTTCTGGGGTTGTAGTGATGGACAAACCCGAATACATCCGCCTACTAAGCGCTGCTTCAGTTGACAACACCTCTAAATTTACTCATGTCGATGACAAACGACCTAAAATGCGTGGACGACCACCTAAACATTTCCACCCGCTCCTTCAGAAAGAGAAAGAGTTGCACGAAACTTTAAATCAAATTCTGCCTGAAGAAATTGTCAATTCACTTTCGCCTAAGAGTTCCAGGCTCGCTCATCTTTATGGCTTACCCAAGACTCACAAAACCACACTAAGTATGAGGCCTATTTTATCAGCAACCGGAACTTACAATTACAATCTTGCTAAATGGCTTGAACAAAAGCTGAAGCTGCTTTCTCTAAATGATTATACAATCACTGATGCCTTTGCCTTCCCTGATGAGATCCGTACCCACACTATGAGTGAAACTGACATATTGGTCTCTTACGACGTCACAGCTCTTTTTACAAATGTACCTTTGGATGAGACCATCAAAATCTTGGTCAATGAAGCCTTTACTGATGATTGGTTCAACAAAACCTATGGCCTTAATCTGCAACAGGATCAGCTTGCTAGACTTCTAGAAATTGCCACAACCAATCAGCTTTTCCAGTTTAATGGTCAACTTTACCAACAGACAGATGGTGTGGCTATGGGCTCGCCCCTTGGTCCTCTAATGGCCAATGTCTTCATGTGTCATCTTGAAGAAAAGCTTACACGCGATGGCTTGATGCCCCAATTGTACAAGAGGTACGTCGATGATACCCTGGCTAGAATGCCTAGTGCTGTTGCTGCTGCTGAGTTTCTTAGTACCCTGAATGGCCTACACCCCAGTTTAACATTTACGATGGAGCTTCCTGTGGATAACAAGATCCCTTTTATCGGCATTGAAATCGTCAAGAACGGAACTAAACTTGAAACTCAAGTTTACAGAAAACCAACAAACACTGGATTGCTCCTACACTTCCAAAGTCACACGGATAAACGCTATAAAGACAATTTATTAAAAACAATGATCAATACAGGTCCATCGTGCCTATGCCTTGTCGTCTACAATAGAGGCTTTCAATGCAGAATGTGCCAAGTTGCGCTCTATATTTAGTCGCCTTGACTATCCAATAAGTCTTATTGATTCTGCCATTAACAATTTTCTTTTTCGAAATGCTTCAGTGAACACAGCAGAAAGTAACAATGACGATAGTAGAATAGTAAGAATTAGTCTGCCATTTAAAGATCAAGTGGCCGCTAATGCAGTTTGTAAGCAGTTACACGATCTTAGCCATAAGATTGGCCCTACTTTGCAGCCAGTTTTCGTGAGTAAGAAATTGGGGCAAGATCTCAAAGCCAAAGAAACGAAGCCGTCAATTGTGAATAAGCAGTTTGTTGTTTATCTTTTTTCATGTGATCTGTGTGACGCAGATTATGTTGGGTACACAGCCCGACACCTTCATCAACGCATTCCTGAGCACAAAAATTTCGGCAATCGGTAGACATTTCTTAGAAGCTCACGGTAACAACAACCTTTTGAAAGAAGACCAATTCACAGTTTTAAGAAAGTGCCAGAGCAAATTTGACTGTCTAGTATTTGAAATGCTCTTCATCAAGAATCTAAAGCCTAATTTAAATACCCAGACGGACTCCATACGTGCGAAACTTTTTGTTTAATATTTTCTTTAATTTTGATTATTTACTCATGTTACAGCTTTTAATCAGCTATTGTTTTTTTTAGTATTTATAGACCTAAACTCACTCAAATATTTTGACTTGATAATGACGTTTAGCTAACGTCGAAACATCGTCGCTTTTTAGCAAATCTTTTAGCAATTTTTTAATCTTAAAATGATTTTAAGAAATGTTTTATCGCAATTTTTTATAGTCAAATGAGAAACAAAATATTTTAAAATTTATTTTAGCAAAAGTTTCGGCAAAGTGCCGATTACTAACCCTTTTATTTTAACGGTGAAAGCTGGTCGCAAATTGGCGACTCGCCAGATATCTTAATTGCAAAGGGAAGAAAATTCAGTCGTAAATGCGACTGTATTGGTTAGTTCTATAAATTGTTGAAATTTCCGCATAATCTGGATTTTTTCCCCGCATCTTATCAGAACAAATGCTCTCTTGAACATTTACAACCCGGAAAATCCTAAAACATGGAAATCTGTTTGTCCTAAATGTAATATGACCCGACCCCTTCTTAAAGATATAACTTGCTGTTTTTAACTACATGTATTAAGCTAAATATTTTTGTAATTCAGTATTTATTTTTGGGACCACAGTAATTGGTTATGCTGTTGTGGCCTCCCTGCCCCACATTTGTTGGGGCGAAGTCAAATAAAATAAAATAAAATAGAAGCCCTGTTTTACGTGTATATTGCACTGTTGAGATTAAGGATATTATATTCTGCTTTAAAACCTTAGACTGCGTTTTTCTGGGAAAATCCTAAAACGGACACAAATTAATAAACAAACCCAGAGTTGCGTGCAAATTTTAAAAACAAGAAAAAAGTACAGCGGTTAAGTTTGCTTTGGAGAAATTCTTAAATGTAAATGCCATCAGAAAAAAAAATACATTAGCGATCGATAAAAAGAAATGACGAAAAACATGCTTTTTTTGCTGTAGGAAAGGTGCTAACAATATTAATTGCTGTTAAGAAACTTTTAGTGTAATTTCTGGTGCGAAATTTGCAGGAAACCTAACTATTTTAGCCTGCTAAACTATTTTCGACCTATTTACATGGCTTCTGATAGGATGCGGAAAAAAATTAAAGATTACGCGGAAATTTTTGGCCATATTATGCGGAAACATGCGTTGATTATGCGGAAATTTAAACAAGTTATAAAACTAATAATTAGGCCCGTCCGATGTATTTACATGCTTACGGTAAATCCATAATCGAAATTGCAACCAATGCAATCGCATTTGTGACTGAATTTTTGCCCTTTGTGATTGAAGTACATGGAGGAGTCACCAATTTGCGACCAGCTTTCACCGTTGAAATAAAAGGGTTAGCAGTTGGGATTTTGCTGCAACTTTTGGTAAAATAAATAAAGCGATAAAAAATTATTTTGTTTCTTGTCATGAATTTTGTTTCAATTTGGAGATAATGGAGCAAAATTGTAATACCTTTGGAGCGTGATCCATTCCTCGATCATTGACTTAGGGTGCGTTCGATTGACCCTATTCTGGAATAAGAATACGTGGAGTGATGATTTAAAACGGTATGTCTGGCGCTTTTGAAGCAACGAGGATAATAAAGATATGTTTAAAATAGCATTTTAGAAGGTGTTTGATAATTTTAATGTGAATCTCCGTAAAAACGAAGGATTTCTAACCTCTATTCCATGTATTCCTATTCCGGAATACGGTCAATCGAACGCGCCCTTAGTTTTTTATCAGTCACGTCATTTGCTGAACTGTAACTGTTTCTCGTCCAATGGGAAGCATTGTAGGAACAAAAACTAGTGTCCAGGCTCATTGGCGAAAAAATGCGCGGAAACTGCTTACGATCTTTCTTACGAACTTTCATCTTGCGAACGAAATGGTGTGTTTTCTTCAATGTTCAGGAAAATAAGTGTTTCAAAATAGTCAATTTCTTTGGCTTTTATGTTTTTGAGGATGTTAAGGAGCTGCTTTATCACTAATATCAGGTGTTTCTTCTGTTTTTTGCGGAAAATATCGGAATTATGCAGAAGATGCGCATCGCCGCATCCTGTCAGTTGCCATGTATTTATGTCTTTGATCATACGGAAAAAAAAGGCGCCAGAAAAACATTTGGGCTGAAGTGTCACGTACGGTAGCTGTTGTGTATCATTTTGCATGGGAAACCACTCGTCAAAAACACTTTTTTCAAATCCTGTCCCAAAAAAACTCTGAAGTGATGAATCTCAAAAATCCGGATTTAGATTTAATCCGAAGTATCCTCCTTGAGTGTGGATACTTTGGATTAATGATCCGCTTTTGGATTTTCGCCAAAAAAATGCAAAATCCGTTTTCGGATTTTCCCACAAAAATGCACCCTTATTTGTTTTGCTCAACTTGAATTTTCCGGGAGAGAGAAAAGATATGGAAATGGACCGGTCATATTTCCTTGGTAATGGTCCCTACTGTCATTTAAATCCCGACCAAAACCCTGCCAATCAGAGGCCCCATTTAGCCTGAGAATTGCTTGCCATAAAGTAGTTTAATTGCACTCCAGTGCTTCTCAAGGTTGCTCTTGGTCATGAGTTGGGAAACGACTGTACTGTACTACACCTGTAGGTCTCCTTAAGGGAGCCTCTGATAATGTCTTGATCTTGATGAATATTGTTAAGGACAGTGCCTACTATAATTGTTATTGTGTGTACGTTCTGCGCATCTCGAGATACTCAGGTTTCCTATCAGTGATGCTTACTAAATTAAATACAGGGACATTTTTGCGCAGTCTAACACTGTCCAGAGAAAGTAGATCTAGTAAGTACTCTTGGTATCCAAAAAGAAGATTGGGCCCGCAATTGTGCATTTTCCAGAGATAAATGTCATTAAGCTTCAATTTGAGAAAGAACGTCATACATTTCTTTGTACATGTGTATTTTAAACCTGTTAACAAATTTTATTCATGAATTATATTTGAAAAATGGGTAGTTAGGTAAAGGCACACCTTATATAACGTCGGAAGTTCCTTTACTCTCTAGAGCGTATTCTCCCAGGAAGCCGACAGTGCGCTCATTTTACCCCCCTCTTTCTGTCATTGCTCCGTTTTAATGGTATTTAAAGGTACTGAGGATGAGAGATCCGGGGATCGAACTCGAGACCTGTTTTTTTTTTCTCCTGTTTATTTATTTATTTATTTATTTACACCGTTACATAGCATTTCCAAAAAAGACTAATTACAGGCATTGCTAGAACATGCAACACACACACACACACATGCACAACCACAAACAAAGGCTAAGCAAAATTTATAACACTAAATTCTAAAGGAACCGGGCAAACAGAAAGTACATTTCGCAACGGATACTCCTTCAAAATTTAAGCGTCAGAGGATTGAATAAGCACTTTTGATTTAAATTCTCTAGAGTAGCATTCTTCCGAGCTAAATACAATTCAGTTTGATATTTTTGGCTTCACGTTATTTCTTCTACAATAATAAATAATAGATTTCCCTAGTATAATACAGTAATTCAAAAAACCATTATTATTGCCACTGATGCCTACAATCACATCTTGGGAGGTTAAATTAATATTAGAATTCGTACATTTCTTCCAACATAACTCAAAGTCTTTCCAAACTATGAGAGAGAACGAGCAACTAAAAAATAAGTGCTCAATATCTTCCTTAGTTAAATTACAAAACGTACATAAATCAGATTCCACTATACCCATTTTCTTTAAAAGTATGTTAGTACAAGTTATATAGTTAAGTACTTACATGTGTAGACCTTAGAAACTTAGGGGCCTGGTTTGACTGCAATTTCAACCTGAACTTCAACATAACCAAAGCGTGTAGGAGTGCTTTTCTTCATCTTCACAACATAAGACGCGTTAGAAAATATCTTAGTATAGAATCTGCCCATAAATTAATCCACGCTTTCATCACAAGCAGATTGGACTATTGTAATTCACTTTTATACGGACTACCCTACTGCGCTCTCAGTAAACTGCAGCGTGTTCAAAACGCAGCTGCAAGAGTCCTATATCTAGCACCACGGTATTGCCATATCACACCTATATTATACAAATTACACTGGCTACCTGTAACGTTTAGAATAGATTATAAGATTATTATAATCACTCACAAAGCAATCCATGGTACAGCTCCTAATTATTTATCATCTCTCGTAAATTTTAAACCTAATTCTTCCTACAGCCTCAGATCAAATAACAAATATCTGCTTTCAAATCCAGATTTCAGGACTCTCCCTACTCTTGGCGATCGAGCCTTTGTGGCCGCCGCACCAAAACTGTGGCAGGAATAATCTTCCGTTAGATCTTAGATGCACTTCCGATTTTAGAGTTTTTAAACGTAATTTGAAGACTCATCTTTTTAAAAATTAAAGCTTTTTCTGATATAGTATTGTAATTTATAGACTAGATAATTATTCATTCGTGTCATTTTGACTATATTTTTCTTTTATTGTAAGGCGCATTTGAAAACTGCATAGTTGAATTTGCCCGGTATAAATAAATTTTCTTATTATTATTATTATTATTATTATTATTATTATTATTATTATTATTATTATTATTATTATACTTTAAATTGAAAATCGCGTAAATAAGTTTCTAAACAAACTAATTTCGGCAAACTATAGAACATGGTCAAATTAGTAACATCTATATTAAAGTCACTTTGCAATTTATTTGCACCATTTGGTAAAGTAGCTTTTAGCCGAATGAGAAATCTGTAGTACCCTCTACTTTTGACTAAAGTGACATCAAAAAAAGTATTGTTATCATAGAAACCCAACGCGTTCATTAGTCTGACATCATTTTCCTTCCCTCTTAATGAAACAGGTATGGCCGATCTCAGACCAGCCCACACCAAAAAATTGCAATTTAATTCGAAATCCATCCGTATGAGATCCAAGGACTCTACATTGCTAAGATGCAATCTTAACTGATGGATAGAAATTAAATTTTTGTCAAAAAACCTTCTATAAAAAAACCAGTTTCCCATTAATTCTAATGTTCTTATTGTTCGAAATGATTGAGATTGAGTCATCTTCTGTAGAAAAGGCATTCCTAAATTCTGCCCAAAACTGAATCAACTCTGCATAAAATTTATTGGTTATGTTATACTCTCTGGGTTCATAGTCACAATGAAAAAGGAAATCCCCACCAAAAGGTTTTATTAAAAACCTTAAATACCTTTGCCAACCAGCATCCTCATCAATATAAAGCCTCCTCAGCCACGCTAACCTGAGCGATTTCACCGTCCTTTCAAAATCCAAAACATTTAAACCCTCATTTTCAAAATTATTAATCATAGCTTTTCTGGCCACCCTGTCCTGTAGCCAGAACTCAGGACCTGTTGCACCAAGGCCGCGCACTAACCGACTGTGCCACCCTTGCTCCTAGTACCCTAGTTATCCCCATGCAATTTTCTTTTTGGATTTCATTGTTATTTAAGATCTACATTTCTGGGCCATAATTTTCTACATAAACCAGGGCAAAAATATCTTTGAATTTTTAATTAGTAGACACCGTCCTTAAAGTGAAATACATGTACCTTGTATGATTGTACATTTTTTTCAGCAATAATGAATTTCTTAAGATGTATTCTGGGACATCAGCCAACACACTGTTTTCGTGGACTGTCCTTCTCAGGTTGGTAAAACTTTTACTTTTTGCTTTCACAAGCTGCAACCAGAGTACTTAATTATCCCAAAAAAAACTCTAACCCTTTAAGGTGATTCCTTAGTATTGCATTGTGCATCCTGTGCTGCGCATACATTGTATGGTGTGCCAATATTTATAAATTGGTCCAATTTGTAACATTGTAATTGTGGCGTAAGTCGATCATACACACTGCTCAAAACATGTGAGAGAAGTTGTGAATGACCCATAACTCATTGCTAATAAGCATGCGCATTCTGAGAACATGGCGAAATTTGTTGCTTCGATCTACGATAATCGAGATAGACAGGTATGATGGTGTTTTACTTTTAAACGAGCACGGTGACCTATAATTTATTTTTATTTCTTAATTTTGGTGTACAAATTTTCCTTGAAATCCAAAAATTAAAAACAAATTATTGGAAGAAAAACTCTTTAACCCTTTAAGGTGATTCCTTAGTATTGCACTGTGCATCCTGTACTGTGCATATGGTGTGTAAATAATTATTAATTTTATAAATTGGTCCAATTTGTAACATTGTAAATATGGCGTAAGTCGATCATACACGCTGAAACAGTTCTCAAAACATGTGCGCGAAGTTGTGAATGAGCCATAACTCTCTGCAAATTAGCGTGCGCATTCTGAGAACATGGCGAATTTTGTTGCTTCGATCTACAATAATCGAGATAGACAGTTACAATGGTGTTTTACTTTTAAACGAGCACGGTGACCTTTATTTTTATTGCATGATTTTGGTGTACAAATTCCCCTTCAAATCCAAAAGTAAATAAAAAATTATTGGAAGAAAAAAAAAAAGCTTAAAACGTACACAAAGCTCCTTACCCAGAGATGTAAATTACATGTACGTGTATGATTGTGAAAACAACGACTCAAAAAAAGTGGCTTTTCCAGAAACTACATGTATATAAGACTAGTGTTCCCACTGCACAATAAGACTAGTGTTCCATATGCTAAATTAAGACTTTCTACCTACTGTATCAGGTGTTTTTTCAAGTGTCACTTTAAAACCCTGTAATTATTTAGCCACCGCAAAATATACCCTGAGCCTATGAAATGACGCGCATGATTAGTATCAGTACAGGCATCAATTGGATAAGATTGGCCCATTATATATCTTAAGCAAGCACAATGACTTATCTTTTTTATTGTAGTTCTCAAAACAGGGATTAGGTACACTGTAGTAGGGCACATTCAGGGAATGTTTCAAGAAAATTGTTCGGCAACTTTTTTTTCTGAGGAATCACTTAAGTTTATAAACTGTGCACCGTTGGCTCAGTTGGTTGGGCATCAGGCTTCCATGCAGGAGGTCATTAGTACGACTCCAGTCAGACCAACACTCTGAAAGGTCTTAAAATAACTGAGGAGATATGAAAGTGCTGCCTTTGTAATTACATCGCGCAAATGGTTAGACATCAGAGTCTTCTCAGATAAGGGCTATAAACCATATGCCCCGTCTTACAACCCTTCAATGTTCGCAAACTCTGTGGGACATTAAAGATCCCACACACTAGTCATTAAAAGAGTAAGGCATGGAGTTCCCGGTGAACATTGTGGTCTGGCCTTTCCTTCAGCAATGTGGTTGGCTTGGCATAATCTGAATGTGACCATGCACATAACAGCAAAACAGACAGTAGTCAAATTGAAGGAGTCCAAATGCTGAAACCCGACCTGGTAAACCAATATCTGTAACCAGGGTTCAGTTTTGTCTTTTAGTTTTGGTTAAATTTGGTTAAGGTTACTTCAAACCTTCCAGCACTACATGTACTTTTGCACATTTTTTTGCAGTCAAATTAATATTCATCATCGATTGTTTGTGAACCTCAAAGAAATTTTGTCTGCTCTTTGTTGATTGCACAGAGAAAATGCTGACATCCAAGAATCCAGTTGCAGAATATCAAAAGCATTTTTGGAAATTTCACTGAAAAAGAAGACTCCTGGTAGATGGTCGGGGTTAGAGAAACTAAATTTTCCAGGTACATGTACATGCATGAAGTTGCATTATGTGTAATTTCTTTTAAAAATAATTTAGTTAATAACCCATTCCCTCCTGGTACTAATATGTAGACTTCACAGATGTTACTCTGTCAGTAACACCAGACGATTTTATTTAATTGTCAACTGGAGGCGTCCTAAGGGTGTTTGGAGGCATGCCATTTTTTAAAACAACCCCACCAAGCACCACATTTCAAAAGCAAAATTGATGATCACTGTATTTACACAACTTCATGTTGTCATTGTCAAAATGAATTTTACTTTTACTGTAGGTTTGAACAAATGACTCGACATGTCTTTAATTGCTTCAGTTTTGGCAAAAAGTAGCCTACTTCTCTGTCAGTGAAGTAGCCAACGCTTTTCGTTGCAAGCCTGTCTTACTGTCTTATTGAAACCATTACAAGTACAGTGCAGACCAGAAATAAGCGTCCTATTTAGACACAAAGTGCACACACATTTTTTGTGCGCACACGTTTTTAAACGTGCATTTCCAAATGCGCATTTTGATGCATGTTTTTCTTTTGTTATTCAAACTGGTATTTAGCTGTCACTGATGTTCATTGTTCCGTGAAACAGACCATAAAATGACTATTTAATTCTTGTGATTAACTTACCTGAATATTTGAATTGAAGAGCGGTGTCAACTGATCATTGTGAGTTTTGAAACGAACCAACAAAGTTTCAATGATTTCTTTTCACATTCACTGAATGAAATACAATGAAACTGACTTTTGTCATCCCGTAATTGAGCCCTGGGTGTTATTTTGACCTTTTCGTTGCTGAAACTGGAGTTTGGATCATTGACATACCAAGATGCCCATCAACGCAGAAAATAATTATGTACACGTAGCTTCTGACCTTTCCACAAATTCTTCAAGCTGGATTATTCCGGGGAAAAAAAAGAAAGCAGTGGTACTGAGGAGTTTTTGTAACAGCCCAAGTTTTTTGCGAATTTCAAAATTTACTGAGAATGGTGCCGCAGAGGTCGTTATGAGATAACTGCAGTGAGGCTCTGATTGCCGAAAGTAAACAAACGGTTCCAGGCTCTCAGACAAAAGGCAATGGTACATGTAAAATTGTCTTTGATGAAGGCAGGTTTTTGATGCACGTGTTGTGAACGCAAAAGCGTGTGTGCAATTTTCACACGTTTTTTGGGACGCTTATTTCTGGTCTGCACTGTAACTACAGTGTACATACATGTGTACATGTATTGTACATCCAACTTACAGTACTTAAGGCATCTGCTACTTACACGTATTATTTTTGTAGTGGAAAACATTTTGATTATTGAGTAATCTTAAACATTTCATGTAAATCAAAAGCTATAGCTGTATCATACATACATCTGTACAGTGTGTGGAAATACTGCGCATTTTTCAGTCAATTAAATATTGAGTAATATTTTGCCAATCTTGTGTTGTCTCCTGTAAGGTGTCTTTGGAAATAAAGTTTTGTACTGGAACTTTCAGTACATCCTTTGAATTGTCTTTTCTCTTTTTTTTTGTCTCACTTGTAACTGACAATAGTTTTAATTGCAAGGTCAAAAAGGAAATGGTGTTCCAAAGGACCGACCTTTCCGGCATCTTTCTGGTGGGTCAAGGTTAGGCATGATGTCACATTCAAAACAGACTGTCTGCAATGGAGTGCATGAGAAATTTGAGAAGTCACAGAACTTGGAGTCTGATCATGACAAGGAGATAAAGGCTACTTCAAAGGCAAATAATTCAGAAGAAACACATCCTATTCCAGAAGAGAAGATCATTACAAATGGGGACCCTGTGCCGGCGCAGGCTCCTGAATCAAATGAATATTCAGAGTGTACCAATACAGAACGAAATTCGTTTGATGGTCATAGACCTGATGAAAAAGTAGTTACAATGGCTGGGGAAGGAAATAGAGCACAAGATAATTGTGATTTGAAATTATCAATGGATGCTGGATCATCTGAGTTGAGAACCCTGAAAACAAGTGGATCAACAAACGGGCACTTAAATAGAGAAAATCCAGCAGAGAAGGCACCAGTGGAAAATGATTGGGTTGACATGTCTTCAGTTAGTCAAGCACAAAAAGCCTCTGCGACATCCACAGCTGAGAGTTTAACAACGTCATTTAGTTCACTGTCAACTACAGTGCAACCAAGTACGTCAACTTCAACCTTGTCTTCTGTATCTTCCTTTAACTTGAATGACACCCCTTCCACTGAAGGAGCAATTCCTTTACCCCCACCCATTCCTCCTCCGCATGCTCATTATGGCAACAGTGGCAGCCAAGTGAAGATGGGAGTAATGGGTGGAAGTCAAAGTGATACCACTCATCTTCCATTCAGTGAAGCCATCAGGGCTGCAGCATCCAAGAATGTGGGAGCTCTGAGTGAAGGTTTTGATGATGTGGAAACATCACAGGAGAGTGATCAAGCTGGTCTTACTGGACTCGATAACCTGGGAAACACTTGTTATCTCAACTCCATAGTCCAGTGCTTGGCAAACACGAGACAACTGAGGGATTTTTTTCTTGGTGAGTACAATATGGACAGATCAAGTTAATGGGGCTATGCCTGCAAAAGGATGTACACTGTAATTTCATGACACCCAAAATGCGTAAAAAGTAGAATGAAATATTGCAATAACCAAAAATCTGTTGCACAACATAAAAGAAATACAGCAAAAGGGAAGAGAGGCGTGAATGGACACAAATGAACAAGATTGAAACAGATTTTATTTGGGTGATATTGAAAAAAAGTTAGCGCAACTGACGTTTTTCAAGTTTACACTGTATGACAAAGCACCTGACTAAAGTTCGTTTTTGCTCAGAATCATCTTGTTTGTGATGTAGCGATAATTTTATCATAAAGTAATTCCGCATTACAGACTGCACCATTCTTGAGTTTTTTTATACTTATGATTAACTAAAGATTTCCCCTAAATACCCTAAAGTAATGTAAAATACATTGTACAGTAATATCCCCTTTAAGCTACATGTAGTTGCCTAGTACAAGAGAAGAGGCGTTTGTGGCTTCAAGATTCAAAACTACACTGTACAAGTTTGCAGTTGTGTTCTGGGTATAACTTAAGATTTATTTTTTCGCTAAGATGATGGTTACAAAGCTGACATAAATACGGAGAATCCACTGGGTACTGGAGGAAAACTGGCCGTTATTTTTGCCAATTTGATGAGGAATCTGTGGTCAGGAAGGGAGAGGTCATTATCTCCGTATAAGTTAAAGGTAAAGCTGGTAACTGCTTTGTGTGATAATTGTACTTGTGCAGTCATTAGTTCTTTACCACAATAAAAGCCATTGAAATTATTGTTTCCTGTGGGAGATATTCGAAGAAAATAATGTTTTACTCAGTTTTTTAAGGCTTTACTGTTTATATGTGTATAATTTATGGAGACACCATGTTTGTGTCCCTCTCAGGGGTACAAATATGGCAGCCGGAAGCTAACAAAAACTTATGTCACCGAGTTTTGCTATAAAAAGCCAGTAGTCATCTTTTGAGGGCTCATAAACATCTATAATTTAAGAGTACTTATTCTCATACAAACTCTGGTCACATTGCAAAATCTCAGCGGATTAGTCACTTTTTTACCTACACTGTAGCTTAATATGTAATAGCATTCTCGACCACAATTTTAATATCGTGCCACGCAATTTACTGTAAGCTTAGAAATTCACCCTTGCTTTATCATCACAAGATAAAAAACCATATCAAACTGAAAATTATTTTGTGAAAAGATAAGTCTTCAGCTGTTCTAATAACTAACTAAACTAAAATCTCAAAAGGGTTGATACAGTGTAATTCCTTATTTTTTAGTTTGATGACGTCACATCAAAACCAAGAATTAGCAGAGTAGTCCCCTGAGCAAGCCAAAGGAAATAAAATGGCTTCCTGTAGTCTTAATCATTTTGCTAGTGAACATTTTTGTCCCTTTTGTTATCCAGCTGAGTGTTAGTTAAAGTGGTGGATATACATGTACATGTATTTACATGTACCTTGCTAGTGCACGACTCAGTATCAGAATAAGTTCAATAACTGTTAATAATTCAAGGGTCTAAAGTTACCGGTAACGATTTATTGTACAGCAGGTAATAAGAGTAACATCCAGTGAGCTTGCTGACATGCTCTAAAAGTGGTAGTTGTAATGTTAGGTGAAAACAGTTTCAAAGGATACTTTTGCTTCAAGATGTAATTGTTCATGGAGTTCATTTCAGGTCTTACGGCTGTACAACCAGTGTAAATTGTCTATGTTTTTGGTTTTAAGACCATTGTTGGGGAAAAGGTGAGCCAATTCAAGGGGTTTATGCAGCAGGATGCACAAGAGTTCATGGCATTTTTGCTGGATGGATTGCATGAGGTACATTTGTACAACTCAATTTTATTGTGCAGCCTATTATCGAATTTTGTCTTCCATTAGATTAGAATGGGTAATCAAAATGGTCACAGACGAGTGAAATGAGGAAATGTTTTCACACATGCTTTACCCAAAATCAAGGCTCAGGAAATATACCATTTGATTAGCTATTAATATCATGGGTGACAAATGACTCCTTAATTTTCAAACTTGGAAAAGTTGCCATGGCAACATTGTAATTTCACATGTGAAATTATCAAACTTTGAACATTGAATTCTCGCCCAAAAATAATAATATTTAATCAAGGTGTCGAGTAATAATGTCACCCATGTTATTATACTGAAACTATGATAACCAATAATAATTATTATTGGTTGTTATTATCAATAATATTATTGAAAAAATTACAATACAAAGTTTGAGTTAATTTAAAACATGACAAAATCAGCCTTTTTGTTTTTTGACAAAACTCAACCTACCTGATTTTTGTGTGTTTGTCCATAAAAGTTTTTTTTTTTTTCCAGGCACATTCCTCCTCCTTTTAACCCATCGACTCCTGTACAGTAAACTATCCCCCCATTGTGGAGTAAAAATTGCCTGGCTTTAAACGGAGTAAAATCTATTACGTCTACGTACCCCTGCAGTGGGAGGTGTGGTGGCCTTGTGGTTAGTGCGCTCGACTGCGGATTGTGTGGTCTGGGTTCGGGGCCTGCCCGGCGACATTGTGTTGTGTTCTTGGGCAAGACACTTTACTCTCACAGTGCCTCTCTCCACCGAGGTGTATCAATGGCTACCGGCGTAATGCTGGGGGTAACCCTGTGATGGACTAGCATCCCATCCAGGGGGGAGTATAAATACTCCTAGAATGAAGGGGTAGTTTCTAAAGAAACTGTGGTGCTGCGTCGGTGGGGAAGTAGTATACAAAAATTTGGTTTTATCAACGGAGTTGATAATGTAAATTGGCCACCGTACAGAGATTCTAAAAGCTGACGTTTCGAGCGTTAGCCCTTCGTCAGAGCGAATAGTTCAAATGATTCGCTCTGACGAAGGGCTAACGCTCGAAACGTCAGCTTTTAGAATCTCTGTACGGTGGCCAATTTACATTATCAACTCCGTTGATAAAACCAAATTTTTGTATAAATACTCCTAGTCGCTTCAAACCGGAGATAAGCGCGGCCTGATGGGCCTTCCTAGGCTCATAACAGAGACTTTACCTTACCCCTGCAGTAGGAGTCAATGGCTTAAATTAATTTAATTAGAGGAATGCCAACGTGGGTAGCTACAATAGTTCAAATGATATTAATGCTACATGTAGTTTCAAGTGGGGTGATTACCCTAGCATTAAATAAACTACCTGTAACTAAAATTAATGGTAGAGCTGTTGATGCACATCATCAATAAGACAGTTCAGGGTTTTAAAAAAACATGTGCACGCGTCGGGATAAAAACATACATCTTTTGTTATGGAAGTTGATTGCAGAAATTTGCATTCAAAATCTTTTGTATTTTTAATATATGCTTGATTTTATCCCGACAGGCGCACATGTTTTTTGAAACTCGACTTGACTTATTGGTAATAGGCCTCTTTTGATTATATTAAGATCCAGCTTGATAGTGAGGCAGTGAGGACAAAGACAAAGGAAAGTGGATGATATGTAAATATTTTTCACATTCATTCCAAGGTGTTTCTATTGTTTTTGTCCTCACTGCATCACTATCAAGCTGAATATAATTTTGATATTTTGAAAATGGCCTATTAGAGTGATTTCTTTGATTCTAATAAAATGATCAGTTTTTAACTGTTTATGTTTGCACAAGGAGTGATGTTGGAGGGACACTTACGTGTAAGATACATTAAATTTTTTGGACATAAAAAAAACATTATCTGTGCAGGCCTGCTGACAGAACATGTTAGGGCTTGACTTATTTGTCTCATTGAAATAATAATTAATTTTTTAAAGAGATGGTTTGAAATTGACTGATTGCTGTGATTTGTACAATGTAATCTTTTGATCTGCAGATCTTTTTGTTTCATTTTCTTTGTTCAATTATTGCCTTGAACTTCAACAATATTGAGTGGACTTTAAAAATGAATGAAATTGAGTGCACAGCTTTGGTTATGGTAGGATAAAACATGGGAGCTGATGTTGTAAACATCACTTTTATTTTAAGGACTTGAACAGAATTAAAGAAAAGCCTTATGTTGAGGAGGTTGAAGGAGCTGGCAAACCTGATGCTGAAGTTGCCAATGAGGCTTGGAGAAGATACAAGAGTAGGAATGACTCTGTAATTGTGGACTTGTTTCAGGGGCAGCTAAAATCTAAACTGACTTGCCCAGTGTGTAACAAGGTTAGCTTTGGCATGCATTAGAATTACACAATAAAATTGATTTATTATCTAGGGGAATATTTGGTTGTGTTAAACCAGTGTGTCTCCTAAGGGGGTCACTTAAAAATTTTACACTGTCTAAGGCCAGATGATTAAAGTGCCTATTACCTCCAAAACGTTTTTGCCCAGATCATTCGTTGTGTCATGCTGAGCAAAATGCTGCAAACAATTGGCTTTTTGGTCAAAAATGGAATTTTCTATGATTTTCAAAGTGGCGAAAAATCAAGGTTTGAAAACCCATTACCGAGCTGCAGAAATCGACGGAAGGGTATGGGTTTGGGTTTAGGGTTAGGGTTAGTCGTTCTGATTGTGACTTTGGTTAGAGCAAGCTAATCATGGCTGAAGAAATGCCTGAGAAATGTGTCCCCTTTAGCTGTAACAATGTTCAAAGTTGTTCCATTGATAAGTGCTTTTGGAGTGTTTTCTCTAGTTCTTTCTCTGTCCTCCTTTCTTGCTCATACATGTATGACGCTAGCCATTCTGCGTCTGCTAGCGGCTAATCGACATTGGCCTGTTGTGTTTCTCTATGTCTGTGGCTAATTGCTCGAATTTGGTGAGCCGTCAACGTCTAACTGGTAATCTCCTATTTCCGATACCTCAGAAACTAAACTGGAAACCAGACTAAAATTGTTCAAGGCCATTAATTATAGCAAATGTCAAGTTTGCTGCTCTTGACAAATGTCAGCTGAAATTAACAGCAGTTTTCAAACACTACATGTTCGTCTTTCACTTTTGTCTCTGTCTGTTCTCTGCCTTAATTTGCTTTCATTGTTTGTCCAGTTGCTGATGTCCGGGTTTTGAATCACTAGTGCCAGTCTTCCTTTCACTCGACCGTGTTTGCAGTGGCAGCTGGTGAATAGTTAAATTACAGTAAACAGTATCAGTCAGAGTGAAAAAGAATCTGCAATGAACCTGTACTGTAACATTTGGTTGACTGTAGCAATATTATCATTAATTTTGCAGTCATTCATTGTGTTTTCGCTGACAGCAAAAAAATTATTGGATCCCCATAGGCTAGTGAACTACAATGTATAGGGAGTCCACATTACTGTATGTGAATAAAAGTTGCTCTGTAGTTGTAATATATAGAGGATGTTGCATGGCCGCTTGGAGATACGAAATTTCTCTTCTCGTGTTGAAAAATATTTCACTTGTTCGCTGCGCTCTCACTCGTGAAATATTCTTCAACACGAGAAGAGAAATTTCGTATCTTCAAGCGGCCATGTAATATTCTGTTTATTATATAAACACCAATGAAATACTAAATCATTTCACAAAATGCATCAAAAGGCGAGGTTTTTATATGTAACCATAGCAACAGTGATCTTTTCACATGTGAAGATAACATGTTTTTGTGCGAAAGCTCCCCTGGTATTTCATTGGTGTTTATATAATAATAGGTATTATGTAATTCTGCTGTGGTGATACATTAATTTTGTTTTGTTGTTTCAGATCTCGATTAAGTATGATCCTTTTATGAATCTTTCTGTTCCATTACCTAAAGAACACAAGCTTATAACAGTGACCATTTTCTTCAAAGACTGCAAAAGGGTTCCTCTTAAGGTATTGAAAGTTAACCTATTCGGTAACAACAGCCAAGCTTATCGATTAGATGTTTTCAAGTTTAAACAAGAGGACATACATGGAGGTAGCCTATCTTCCGGCTTCTTTTCCACTTTTGGTTGATTTTTGTTAGAGAAAGAAAGAAAATAAGAGGCCTCTAGTTTCAGACATTTCTGAGTTAATAAAAAATATCAAATAACACTGAAAACAACAACAGTCGTTCCCAAATATTTATACAGTGCGGCAGTTGTGACTTCCATGTCCTTTTCTCTCATAATTTTTAATTCAGAGCCCATTTTCGACTTTCCCCTTATTAATTTTTTTTCTTAATGAAAATTAATAAGAAATTTTAAAATAGAATCAGTAGTTTATGGTACCTAGCAATCAGAATTGAAATTGGTAGTACCGGTAAACGTTAATCATTAAGAAAACAAAAATCAAGAACCAAATTTACGATGAGAATTAAGAAGAGGAGAGGGGAGGGGGGTCATCACAGCCCAAGAAGGGGGAACCAATACAAAAAAAAGTTAAGGAAGGAAAGTGATTCTTGTTTCAATTTCTTATGGTCATTAAGGAAAGAACATTGCATGTAGAACAGTAATTAATTTAACCTTTTTGACAATCAAATATTAAAGCAATCAGTTTCCTAGAATGTCATTACAGCCCAACTGAAAAGAGAACATGTACCACAAAATTGTCTTTATGTAAAAAATTGCCATAGATACAATCTTTGTAATAAAACGGTCTCTTGAAATTGTTGAAACTGATTTGAGCCACCTTAATTTATGCTAATGTCCAACAGAATAGACCAAACTACCTCTCATGTCATCGTATTTGAAAACCTCTGTTTTCACCTGTCCACTTGAATAGGATGTCCTGAAGGGTTCACTTCCTATACAGTTAGGATCAACTGTTATTATTTTTTTTTTTTCAGATTGTAGCCAAAGTAACGCTGGAGGCAACGGTTGAGCAACTTACAGCTGCTGTACAGAGGGTCACTGCCATTCAACCTGAAAATGTATGGCTTTTACTTTCTCTGTTGTCATAATTTGCAAATGTAATACATTTTCAGCAGGGTTTGTAAAGTTTTGTAAAGTAGCGGACATATCAAGTTCTGAAAGCACCAGACATGACATTTTTTGGCGCCACAAGGCGCTAGCTACCTAGGAGGGTCTGGGGGTATGCCCCCCAGGAAATGTTTAAAATACATTGTAGAACACTCAGAAACCCTGTTTCCAGTGTTTCTGGAACCCAAGAATCAGTTTCTCAGTCATGGCTGGAGTTCACTCAAATTCTCTTTAAAAAGCAAGTTACAAAATTTATAACAAGAAGCAAACAAACAAACAAAACCCTCAAATATTGGCATCAAAGTACCAGACATGGAATGGGAAACCACCAGACGAAACATCCGGCCTATGGCCTCAAACGAAAACCCTGTTTTCAGGAGTAGGAGTCAACTCCAAATTTGTATAGCATGCAATGAGTACATGCTGTATTTCTGGCCGAAAGGCCGACTTAACCTCGACAGCTTAGTTTCCCATTAAGGACAATGAAACTTGTATTTCTGTCGTGGTGCACTTGTGCATGTAGTGTGTGTCAATGTTGTGTTATTAACTTTGTGAAGCCCCTTGCAAAATGGCTGACATGATGTACGGTAAGTATGCACATGCTAGAGCCCTGGTTTGATTAGGCTGATTGCGTGACAAGGAGACAGTGTAGCCAGGTTGCTAAGGCACTGGACTTCAATCTGGAATGGCTGGGCTCAGGTCCCACTCTAACTTACTGCTAGCTGAATTTGTCGTGAGTACTTCCAGATCAACTTGTCTGCTGTGCTTGTAAACAGCTAATTGATCCGCGTCCCCGTTAGTTGGGATTCTCAAATATACATTTGTTTCAATAATTTGATTCATTTGGACACGGAAAGCCCATGAGAGGAGTAGTCAAGTAAGTAGGTATTTGAATTTGTGGTATTTATTTTTAAATGGTGGCTTTCAGATGAGGGTGTATGAAGTATTCCATGGAAAATTCCATCGTGCGTTTACCCGTGGATCCAGCTTGTCTTCAATATTTTCAACAGATACCATTGTCGTGTAAGTTTAAAGTATTGACATGATGTGATTGTGCAGTCTTAAGTGCACCAGGTCACCAAGGCAGTTATGTTTATGGCATCAAGGAGGGACAATACGTATTACAGCCAACACTCACTATTTTGTCAGGTGTACAACATTACGAAAGGTAGAAGTGATCGTCGCATTAAATTATCTTGACAATTGAAGTATTTGTCTCCTGTAGGCACCTGAAAAATTCAGATGACTTCAACAGGCCTGTGATCATCCCGTTGAAACCACCTGAATTTTTCAGGTGTCTATATGTAAAAGAGACAATAATTGCTTTTATTATTCCACTATTACGCCATTTTACCATATTTGGTCAAGAGAACGCGCAAAATATGAGACGGTAATACACTGTAGTGTACCGGTTTGACCGGTTTAGAACAGAGCAAATGTGGACGGAACGGCAGTTTTTCAATGAAAGAAATTGTTTTCAACACGATACAAAGCCTGAGAATTTAGCTTGTCATCGCTTGTCTCTCGTCATTTCGTTTATACAATCAAATAAAGGACATTTGGTTGGCTTTTTGTGCTGTTTACATCGTTCGCAAGCGCCCTTAAGGACAGATGATTCATTTTTTTAGAAACACTCTTACTAGATAAAATTGAATAAAAATAACACCTTTTTGTAGTGGAATAGTAAATCTCTTATTCGATGGTTTAACAGGTAATACTCACGGACATTTTGCTCATTGCGCGTATTACATGTTAAACCATCGAATAAGATGTATAAATTGTCCAGATAAGTGTGAGGATCACCTCTCACTTTCATCTATAATCTGCACTTCAAATATATAGTCATTTCGTTCACGTACAACATTCCTGTGAAAAATCTTCTTGTTTCTTAAAAGTTTAAAAGCTTTTCAGGGCTAAAAACCATTTAGTAGAACTATTATCATCTTGCGTATTGTGAAAAGCTGACATCAAAATTGCAACGTTTTATTCCTCTAACTTCTTTCTTTTAAGCTGCAGTGACTTTTAAATTTGTGTTACCCATAATACACCCTATCTGGGACTTTTTACCCTAGGGAATCCCCTTGTGGGCATCCACTTATTTGGCAATAATGGTGATGTCCCTTATTTGAGAATGCCTTGGTCTGGACCTCTTTGTTGTGAACAGGGTAGCCTTTAATACCTGGTTCATTGGAAGTGTGGTATTGTAGCATTGTAGACAGTCATTTTTTCTGGGGTTTTGTCTTGTTTTCGCTCTGGGTAGCTAATGAAACCCGATTCAAGAGCATTCTCTTTTTCTTCTACTACTTGCAGATTAGTGGAATAAGGCACAAATCTGGGCTTGAAATTAACGAAAAAATTGGGTCGCAATTTCGCAAAATTTAGTCGCAAAATCGTCGCGCTGCATTGTGTTGTCAGTGGTGTGGCAAACAAAATATGAGCCCACAATACCTGTGTTGAAAGAAACCGCTGAAAATGGCGAATGATATCGAAGGAATGGAGTTGTGCACGTAACATCGCAGCGAAATTACGCTACAATTACGCTATCTTTAGATTGAAAGAAAACTCAAGGCGAGAAACAAAATAATTTTATCATTTCTTCATTTATTTAAGTAAAAAGAGCAGCAATGTGGCAACTGCTCACCCTTTTGTTTCGAAAGAGCGAAGATGAAAACAAGTCGCAAATTTGTGACTTCTCCAGATATTTTAGTCGCAAAGGGAAAAAATTCAGTCGCAAATGCGACTGTATTGGTCGCAATTTCAAGCCCTGCTGAAATACGTCGGGGGTCGGCACCTTACGAGGTGTGTCTACAGGAAAACGATCTTTGCATGCCTGGAATGGTAATTACTGTCCTAACATTTGAGTCTCTCTACACAGATATGAAGTGCTCAGTGAAGAGGAGGCTGGGAAAGATGTCATTGAAGTACCGATCATACAGGTGTCGCTTTTTACTTCCATCTTTACATTCTAACCAATTCCTTACAAGAGGACAATACTGATAGGGCAATCGTTGAAACTAAATTTTGTCAAATTACAAAATAAACAAAATTAGTGTCTATAATGCCGTTGTAGACTTTTCTGGTCAGCGGTCAACTCACAAGTGCAGATTTACATGGATTGTTGCGACTTTGTCACAGTCTTCATAGACCTTTTCTGTGGCAGTCTTTTGGCACAACCTGGAGATATTCACGGGAGACCTGTTTGGGATATACACTGTACAGTGATCGCCTACGGCTTGCCATCGTAAATACCCAAAAAGGATACTGTGTTCATAGTTCAATTTTTGAGGGGGGCCTAATAACTCAGTGAAAGGTACATCCGAAGCCTCCTTTGTCAGCATTCTTTAAAGAACGAGACATAATACAATAGATGTTGTTTTTATTCAGTGAAATGCAAATAAGTGACACGATTTTAACAACTTAAAACTCCTTATTTGTTGTTTAGTAGCTCTCCCAACATTTCATTTTGTAACTGTTACTTTTAATAGAGAGTAGTGGCTCCATGTGTCGCGCCGTCTTATTGTGCAAGCTGTCACAGGCGTCCTGAATATGGGGATACGCTTAGGAGGTGCACGCAATGCTGGGGAATAGGATACTGTAATCAGTGAGTACGAATAGAAAATAGGCACGCATTGCGTACCTGTGGTAGTGTAGTAACACAGCGCTTTATTCCACATTGTCAACTGGGCTGCGTTTTGTCTTCCAGCAGATTCAAGTTGTCTGTGCGTAATATGTAGCTCTAATAGTACACGATATTGTTTTGGTGCCGTATATCATTGTAGTGCAGTGGTAGATGTCTTAGTGAAATAGCCCCCTGAGAAGACGTGTGGTTACTAGGAAAATACGAAACCCAGAAAGATTGAAGAAAATACAAGGGAATCGAGAAACAGTGGCTTCGAGGCTGACATGTTGATCATTTTCAACTTCCCTTACAACTTCTTTTTATACATTTTTAATAGGCTTTTGAGCTCATGAATTATTAATGATTCGAGAACGTCTTTTCGTGGTATATCTTCCACGAGTCACTTGTATTGATGACAGTGTCTATACCAAGAA
The DNA here is from genome assembly GCA_949126865.1 of Montipora capitata. Classification (NCBI taxonomy): domain Eukaryota; kingdom Metazoa; phylum Cnidaria; class Anthozoa; order Scleractinia; family Acroporidae; genus Montipora; species Montipora capitata. The sequence goes on from OX421450.1 coordinate 9,231,528, forward strand.
AATACAATACAATCGAGAATGTGTCGCATAATATTTTATACTCTTCCGCGGAAAATGCAGTCGCCAACACAATCAAGTCGCGCACGACGAAAAGGTTCGGTAGAACACTGACAAATACACAACGGCTTTCTTGCATTCTGATTTCCTGTATTTTCAGTGGTATTTTTTATCTGTTAATACCTGATGTTTACCATCAATTGGAGAATGCGGGTTGTCATTAATTGGTTGTAAAGTTGCTGGTTGCTATTCTCACGTTTACGTTGACCCTTTTCTTTCTACAAAGCGATTCAGGGA
>OX421450.1:9244321-9294321 GCA_949126865.1 Montipora capitata
TATAAGGCATGAGGGAGGAAGTCAAGAGTCAACCGATTAATAAGTTGTGGTTATGAACCCAAGCTCTTAGAAGCACAAAATCGTTGTGCTATAAATGTGTGCACCAACAGGTAAAGAATTCTAATCGAAGCGGTCCAGTCGTCATTACTAGTGCTTTGTTTGTTTTGTTTATTTGTTGAAGCAGGTTAGTAATTCTACACTTACACTCAAAACTTGTCGAACAGTGTGTGCGTTCTTTAACGTCCCACAGAATTGTTTGTGAGCAAGACTTACTGTTGTGAGACAAGGCCTGTTATTTAAAGACCTTGAGCGATCGCGATAAAGAAGGAAACCATTGAATACACTTAACAAAGTCAGTATCGTTTTATCAAGATCAAGAGCACTTTTCAATGCATAACGAAGGTAAACCGTAAAGAGAGGAAATTGTAACATGTGAAAACAGGTTGGAGTATCCAAAGGAAACCCTTTCCAAGTAAACAAAAAAAAACTCATGAACCCATCTAGGATTTGAACTCCAGCCAGACTAGAAGCCAATGTTCTCGCTCCCCTGGTACCCAGGCTCGCTCCTCCCTGCTTTGACCAGATCAAAAGCCTACTTTACATTACTTATCTTTTCGTTTACTTGCAGGCTGGCGATACTTTGATGACAGAAGCGTCACGGAGACGTCCGAAGAACGTGTAGTGTCTAAATATGCCTACGTGTTGTTTTACAAGCGGAGGCACGCCTTACGTTCGCTGAAGACGGATTTTGAGCCAACATACATTGAAGGAGAAATACTGGAGGAAAACGAAGAACGCGCGAAGGCAAGTCTCGAAGATGTGGACGAGAACGAGCTGGACTAAACGAAAAAAAAAATATGACGAACGATGTAGATTTTAAACACTTTCGCTTCTTAAACTTTTTTTGGCGCACCAAGCTAACTTGTTCGACTGGTAGAGATGTTTTTTTTTTTTTTTCTCATTTACTAAGTATTGGCAATTGCACTCAAACGCGTGTTTTGTAAATATATCTCATTTTGTGTGTGCTGCTCGATTAAATTCTTCTTATTCTTCGTTTGCGTGAGAGGGAAGCCTTTCCCCAAATTAGCGTCGAGAATTTGTAGTTCATTTCATGGTTCTAGTTCTCACTGCCGTCCGTTACTCCAGCGGACCAGGTCAACGTCCAAGACACTTGTCAGATTGCCGAATTTCGATCCGCTTTGGTTTAGCCAGGTTAGCTGTGGGGCTTTTGTGATTGACGACGGATGAAAACGGGGACAAATTATTATATGTTGAAGTCTTTAGCTTGCATGGCACTGGGACAGGAGACCCTGTAAGGCTTCGTTGTCTTTAGATCCCACCAATCCATCAGTTGGTATTCATTTAGGTGGTGCCTTCGTCAAGAGGGAAACGTGCAAAGAAATCGAGATCTGGTAAAAATTTTGCGAATCGTTAGGAAGAAAAGTGCCTATTTATGTTTGAATGCGTTTTAGTATCAAAAGGCGTTAATTGGTGAGAGGAACGCCGGCTTGGTAATCTACGAAATATTCAAGTTTAAATAACGAAAATGAAACCGATTTGAAATTTTCCCGGTAGCAACAGACATCCGAGTAAAACTTGTAAAACTTGTGGTAAGAATATTAATAAAACCTTCTTAAACGGACAATATGCAATGTTGGCCATTTTTTCTTTTGTTGAAAGACTCTTCCGAAAGCCAAATCTCGGGTGTGATTAATGTGCTCTACTTGGCGCCATCATCACCTTCCCCGCTCTGCTCTGGAATAGGGCTAGATTTTCTCTAAAGGGTGTAGTTTCTAAAGAAACTATGGTGCTGCGTCGGTAGGGAAGTAGTACACGAAAATTTTGGCCTTTGTCAACGGAGATGATAATGTAAATTGACCGCCGTAGAGGGATTATAAAAGCTGACGTTTCGAGCGTTAGCCCTTCGTCAGAGCGAATCGAGGAATTATGGGTTGTGTGTAGTTTTTATAGTGGAGTAGGAGCTAGCTACTAGCTAGCGTTCGTTAATACCGTGGGGATTAATAGCCCAGTTTCGAATTGTGCAGCAACAAAAGAACAGTGTCGAGGTTCAGGGGAATAATTAGCATATTGTATTGTTCAAAACAAAGGAAAATGCAAATAATTCCCCTGAACCTCGACTCTGTTCTTTTGTTGCTGCACAATTCGAAACTAGCCTATTAAGGGTGCCGATTTGGAAGATGAATGTTTGTTCCAGATTCTTGCGGCTTTCCGTTTGTACCTTGATGTAGGGAAAGGCCGCAGAGAGCGATGTGTTGTTTGGAGTGGTTAGAAAAAAAATAATAACAGTAACGTCACATTAGCCCACGGACACGGTATGAATTAGGTCAAGTGAATTTAAAGAGTTGTAACGATTACTAGGTGGTGTCACGTGAGAGAACATAAATCTTTAAAATAGGAGAAGCTTTAATCATGAAACGACTAATAAAACCCGTCGAATGCTTTACATAGGCCGAAAGAAATAAGGTCTCTTGTAAAACTTTTAAAAAAGACTGGCGCTTCATAAATCTGGGTGGAGGGAACTGTTTGGTGTTTCTAACTCCCATCGTTGGGTGTTGGTAGTTGTCAAGTTGTCGTCGTCTGCGTTCGAACCTCAGAGGACCCAAACACCACCAACCTGATACCAGGCTCCATTTTCCTTACGCGAGGGGACGAGGAAACGACGATTGTATCGAGCGCCGAAGTGATGCTCAATTGGGCCTCATCGCAGATTTAAACACCGCAAACATGTGCGCCCATCTTTTCAACTCTTTCCAGAATGACAATTGACTAGATGAACCTTTCTCTTCCAACTGCCTTACAAGGCCTGAGGGCTGAGAAAACAGGTTCACGACTGTGTAAGAGTAAGGAGAAGGAAGCGATACTTGCAAATTATTTCAATAAAACAATAGATTGTTGATCCGAAGTAGCCGTAGTATGGCTAGGATTGTCGTCACCAGAGCCTCGGATCGACCCAAGGCCCTGGGAAACTCTTTGTAGGAGAACATGCGCCGTAAGGTTCTTATAGCCAAAAATTGGCTATTCACTACTTGCAAAAATCCCATAATACACCTCTTTTACCCCCCCCCCCCCCCCCCAAAAAAAAAAAAGTCTGCATATGCATTGTTTTCGACTTCTCTTGGGACATTTTCATGTCCTACCGGGAGAAATTGCAAATGGTTATGCAAAAGTCTTGGGGGACAATAGGTGTATTATGGAATTGTGCAAGTAGTGAAATTGAACCTGACGACGCCTGCTCACTCCTCGTGCAAACATTATTGCACCAATTAGAGACGCTTTTCATTGTTGTTCTTCACGAAAACCATTGAGAACACACTTTGTTTCAGGGTTCCCCAAAGCTCTTCTCTGCCTCAGTCAAGAGAAGAGCTCTGGGGTCGAGATTGTCTGGCTAGTAGAAGACATTAACCGGCGTAGACTAACGTTTGACACCGATGAATAAAAATTATTTTCGAGGTCATCTTAAAATAAAGTTGTATGATCCACTGAAGTGTCCTAACGTTGAACGTACCAAGAACATGTTGCCGTCTTAAACGCACGAGACAAAACATGTACTAAAGACAGTATTCGATTGAACCCATCTACAAGGCCCCCGTCAATCATTTTCTATAGGAAAGGGGGGAGGAGGAGGATGGGTTGACCAAGAACGTGCTGAACAAAAGAAAAGAGGACTCTGGGACGAGAATGAGTGATACTCAGATGCGGAAACACACTCGATACGCATGCTCACGTTCCTGTTCAGGCCGGCCGCCGCGATTCTTTCGGTCAGCACCAAGAGTAACGACCTCTGGTAACCTCTGGTTGGTTCCGAAAATACGAAAGTCTCTGTGGGGATCTATTTGGGTAAATCTCGTCCCCAGGATTCTGTAAGAAATCCTCTTCAAATAGGTACAAAATCCGACATGCTGGAGCGCAAGCTCATAATTATTCCCCCACTGGGACATTAAAACAAAGAGACGTGAACCAGTCAAGCTTGACTTGCCTTTGTTTCAATGTCCCAGTGGGGGAATAATAATGAGCTTTCCCTCCATCATGGCAGATTTTGTACCATGTGATCGTTTGTTGCAAAAGGCCTATTGAAGTGGCGAGTACGCGGAGAAGGTTTCAGCCCGGGCAAACGGGCTAAAAAAAATCCGCAAAAAGTCCATGTAATAGAAATGAAGTTTCAGCCCGGCCTCTTTCTCATCCACAAAAGCCGCGATTCTTCGGTCAGCACTAAGAATGGGGGTTTTGCTAAAAGCAGGCCCGCGGCCCAGCGGCCCGGCGGCCCGAAGGCCCAGCGACCCGCGGCCCACGGCCCCAGACGGCCCGGCGGCCGGGGGCCCGGTAGCCCAGTACTGCTTTTCCACAGTTTTTGTCCAGCGGCAAATCCACGCGCATGCACAGATCTACATCGGGTTTGGGCGTGCAAAATGAACAACGGTGAGTTTGAATTCGTTTACCATTTTAATCATGAATCCTTGTTTCTGTTTGTTGTTGTAAACAAACGAAAACAACAGAGAATGACAACGTTTTTCACTTAGCAACATGCAACGAAAGAAAGGATGGAAAAGGATTGAAATGATTATTAAAATGGTAAACGAATTCAAACTCACCGTCTTTCATTTGCGCGCCCAAACCCGATGCAAATCTGTGCATGCGCTGGGAAGTCCGCGAATCACGGCCGTGCTGCTCGACTGCACAACATCTGGAATTTCAAACAATTAATAGCTGTCAACAAAGTGTCGTCTCCAGAGTCCGCTTTTGTTCTGGTGAGCACCAAGAACACGGAAATAGAAAAGCGGCAGGAATTCGCCATGTTAACATCCCGTGACTAATACTCTCCGTGACACTCTCCGTTTTGGTTTTGTTTTTCTCCGAGTCTGACGGTTCCCGCATGATGTTGTTTTCGTCACAAGTGTCACACAATCTTGTAACCATATTCGGGTATTCGAGCCTTATAGGGGAAGTTCACGATTCAACAAATTCAGATGAGATTGGACCAAGTTCAGTTTTTCCCAATTCAAAATGTCTCGGGGCAGAATGGAGTGATCATAATATGGCTGCAAACCTTCCTTACGAAATAGCGAAGTTTCAGGAGCATTCTCGCCTCTTAAAGCAAATTAAGAGAGACACTAAACGCTACTTCCAGGAAATTCAAGATTCAGGACAGTTCAGCCAAGATGTCCTATCTGCGTATCTTCCAGAAAATGACTATCAATCGTTGGCCAGGGTCTGTGAGAAACCTCCGACGATAATTGTCATCGGACAGACGTGTTTTGCCAAAGTATGTGTAATAAATGAATTGCTGGGAGAACCCATATTGCCAGTTGTTGGAGAACTGGATAGTCGCACTTCATGGCGAATGATTCGGTTGAAGTACGGAAGTATCTCGAATGTTAGTTTAGTATTACCAGATAGTTTTGAACTTGCTGCGAACTTAGACGCTTATGAAGGTTCGTGGGAATGTGTTCCCAGGGCAGATCTTGAGCTAACGGAGATACAAAGAGACGATCCAGCGATGGCAAGCGCCGTGGCCGAGGTTTCTTTGAGTCACCCTTTATTCAAAGCGGGGGCAGAATTGGTGTGTTCTCCGAGCAATCACGAAGGCGACGTGGAAAATATTTTCCGAGCCTGTTGCGAGGATGTTTTACCTATTGTTCTGTACGCCCTGGAGTTTGATGCGTTAACAGAAAAGGTAAGACTGACAAAAGGCACAAATGCAATAATTTTTAATTTCGCTTGTTATTGAGTTTGAAAAATGGGTAATCATATTCAACACTGGCCATCATTGCGTTTTCATTTATATATTTGTGTTGTCGCTGCTTTCAAAACAACTTCCAAGGCTATCAGTGTCGCTTTAAATCATATCAATATGCATTTTACACTGTTTTGAAACGTTTCACTTAACTGCATCACTCGAAATTTCCGACATAATTGAATACTTAGTAAACCATATGCATTTGACCTTTCGAAATTGTAGATTCTATGTTTGTTTGATAAATGACCATTGTTCTTTTTGAAAGCATTTTTTCACTATCCTTTTGCCTTTTTGCGTCCGACAAAGGGTGCTATATTTGCATCTGAGACAAGCGAATTAACTGGTTTTGTCCGAGAATCTTTATTTAAATATTTAGTGCACTAGCTGTGTTTACCTTTTGTTCTTAAGGGTCTCACCTTATTGGTTAATTCTCCTTAAAAAAAACTTGGAGACAGCACTCACAAGTTTGTCAAGCCAAAGCACATTGGAAGCATGTGCTGGGATGTTTTTGATGTGTCTTTGTTCCATGACAATAGTAGGCTAACATTATTGTTTTAGCAGTCATTTTGAGTTTCTTTGTCACTGATAAATAAAAATTTCTTTCCCCTGATGTGTAACAAAGTTGTACATTCAAAGACTAGACACCTCTCTTCAATTTGTTGTTTGTATAGGCTTGTTTTCTATCTGGCTTGGGTTTTAAAATAATTGTTTGCCATCCTCTGTACTTTACTTTATCCATACACTACCAGCACCTTGTGATTTGCAATGGTTGGAAGGTCATAGTTTTTGTACTGCTGCTGTATATAGAATAAATTGTGACGTTCACATGGGATATTTAAGCGTTACTTCATAGTCATTCTCAGGAAGTTTAACTGGGAATCATCTCAGATAATAGGGGATGAAATAATTTATACGTTAATTAAGTCTCTTTTCTGAAAGCCAAGGATTTGAGCGAGCTTCTAACCTGAGCCCTCCAAAGGACCCTTGAAAATTAGATTTGGTGCTGGGGATTCCTTAAATTTCTATGTTCCCAGGCAGCATATTTATCAAGCTTTATTGAGTAATTCATTGCTTGATAATGACTTGAGTTAAGTCGAAGTGTTGCATTTTAAACTTTTTTACCGTTTTTTTTACCATGTTTAAAATCAGTTTTTATGGCAATGTTTTTTATAGTGAAATAATGATGATGATGATGATGATGGTAAGGGGCACTGGGAACAGTTCCAAAAAGGGTTAAAAGCAATTTAAAGCGCATTGGCACTAACATTTCTATAGATTAATTCAAAAACCTGCTCTCCGTGGCACAGCAAGAATTCTGAAAAAGGTCCTGGAGCGATGAAAGCCATGATAAAATGTGGATTTCCTTAGGCAACTTGTTGTCTGGCCCCCAAGAAGATTTATAACCCGGATCCAACTTTTGGAAAAGCCGGTGCTGAATCCACCCTGCAGTAATAATAATAATAATAATAATAATAATAATAATAATAATAGTAATAATAATAATAATAATAATAATAATAATAATAATAATAATAATAATAATAATAATAATAATAATGCAATTTAACCTATTTAACAACAAAGAGATGCTGGTTTTCCTGTGCATCGGGGTCCATAATGAGCAGTTTGCTTAGCAGTCAGCGGTCTCAGGCATACGTGCACAGGCTCATGTAGGTCACGCGGTCTCAGCATAATGGCTATTTGGAACCACGTTGGGAAGAGCATTGTGAGGGCTTTGCTTTTCTTTAAGCAGTTATTTTTCAGCGGTACTACTTTCTTATTTTTCTGCTTCCCTCCCAGTACCTCTCCCCTTTTTTTTTGTTCTCTTGCCACTGTTATCACAGTGTGACGGCTGCCCGGATGTCCCTGTGAGTGGGGGCTCATGGCTGGGTTGCGGGGATTGCTAGCCATGGGAGTGTTTTACTGTCTAGGGGCTGGCTGATCACAGTGGAGGCCTCTGGACATCCCGGGCACCCACCTTCCACTCAGCTCGATGTAGTTGTTAATAATAACAGACAGACCATGAGATAAAAGCCAACAGACCAGACATTGTAATTAAAGACAAACAGGAGAAAAGCTTCCTACTCATTGATATGTCCATACCTACTGAAAAGAACACTTCAGTTAAAGTTACTGAAAAGCTGTCAAAATATAAAGACCTTGAAATCAAGATTGAGCGAATGTGGGGGATGAAGGCAACAACGATCCCAGTTGTGATTGGAGAGCTGGGACTAATAAAAAAGGGCTTGAAGAAATACACCAAACAAATCCCGGGTAACATCAAAATTTGTGAACTACAGAAGATTACACTGCTAGGAACATCTCGCATCCTAAGAAAGACACTCTCCATCAAGTAAGATAGACTTCTACCTCATTTTAGCCCTAGGCCTAAGGAATGGGCTTGGCTATTGTGTTGTAAAGCGGCATAAAATTAAAGGAGATAGAATAATAATAATAATCATCATCATCATCATCAAATGTTAGGTAGAGAGGCCCAAGGGGTTTGACAGGAATGAAAAGAAATGTACATGTAATCCATGTGAGGCACAACTGCAAACTTGTGGAGAGTTATGTACACCTGTACATGGACAAAGATTACAAATAGTGGCTTGGGCAATTACAAGACAGGAACAGATGCAAGGCATAATGTTGAGCGCTGAGTGAGGAAAATTCCAACCCATATTGATACAAAAAAGGGGGCCACTGGTTGCAATTTTTTTGTGTTGCATGGATTGCATAATGAACTTTGTTTCCTTGGATGTCACTACATGTAATTCCTCTACCTTGCCAGCAAGATGTAGTGTTTCAAGGGAAAAATGAGCTGAATTTAGTAGCCAACAAGGAAGTCCTAATATCAATGGAATTATGCAGACATGTTTATTGTGGCATTGTGTGGGCCATTCTTCCTTAAATTTGCTGAAACAAAAGGAATTGCTGCAAGGTTTTAACCAAAACATTTTATCATGATGATGTATACTGTATGAATTAGGTCTCGATTTAGTTGTCATTGTATTATGCTTAATTTTTTCAATTGTGTTATTCAGATTCTATCACACTTTGGCTTGGCATTTCTTCTTTCAGGACAAGGCAGAGCTCTTACAGATAAAGGCTTTTGCTCCAGATATGGCTGTTTTCTTTGTCAAGTGTAATAGAAAAACTCCTGTGGAACTCACAAACTCCATGACAGAATCTGGACGCAATGAAGTGTTAGATGATATAAGTGAGGATAGTTTTAATTCCTCACTGGTTAATGAAGAGACAAATCTTAGAACACCACTGAAAAACACCAGAACCAGGTTGTTTGAGCAGCTTTGTGAGATAAAGTACCTATCAATGGGGAATGATCATGAGAAGTTGTCAGAAGGCAATGAGCAACTAACAAACTCGTCCATCCTGATGGCCACGCGGCCCAAGTCAAATCTTATTGAAGACTTTGCACTGTTCCCACGTTTTCTCCTTTTTGTGCGGCAAGTTCTTCAGTATAATGTGGTGTGGGCAGCAACTGTCCTAAATGAAGCACATGTTAGAGTTTTAGGAATGTTCATTACAACTGCGTTTGATATGGCACGTGACATGGTCATAACTCCTCGACGGCTTGATTATGCCAGAGAGAAGGAGGAAGATCTGTACAAGGCACTAATGGAAAGTGCAAGTCGCAAGCAAGAAGAGATTAGAGAGCTGATTCATTCAGCAATTTCTTCATTGACTCCAGATTTGTTGAAAGAGGTAGAAGATCTTAAGTTTGAGGGAGTGAAACTCTCGGGTGATGATGAGCTTGCAAACCCCAAGGATCTGCAGTACTGCACCATTGAAATCCAGGAACTAGTTCTTACTCGAATCAATAACTCTGTGGCACAGGGGTTAATCAGTTCAGTGAGGTATCTGCAGGACAATTTTGTTGGAACTCTTAAGAGGTGTGTGGAAAGTTTGGAGAAAATGGATGCTGAAGGAGTCCATGATAATGGGGAGAATGCAACAACTTCACTGAAACGTGTAAGTGGTGATAATATTACCGTAAACACCCGCAGATAAACCGCACCTTTTTTCCAAGAATTGTTACTAGAAATCAGGGGTGCGGCTTTTCTGCTGGAACGTTGAATGAAGAAATTCCTGTCAACAAATACAAGAAAAAGATCAATCAATCATTGTGGGTAAGACTTTGAAGTTCTGTTTCAATGTCAATATAGTGAGTTTACGTTTGATGAAGAGTGGATGAAGAAGACTTCTGAAGACTCGACTTTGGATGTCTTTTGATTTCTTGCAAAAAACTTTTTTTCCAAAATTGGAGCTGCTAAATTCAGGTTGCGGCTTATCTGCAGGAGTTTACGGATTTTTTTTTTATAACAATTTAGAAGGGAGGATTGCTTTTTCCAATAATTACTCTTGACATTTGTTTGTTGTAAACCTTCTGTTTTGACTTACAGCTGTAAAGAGTACCATGGGTCACCTTTTGTAACTGTAAATTTCAAACAGTTGCTTGTATCGGTTGAGTGAATTCAGCTTGGGAATCACCTCCAAAGTTAAAGCACTGAACTAAATACATTTATTTTTCAGTTTCCAAGTTAAATTGTGTTAAAAAAAGTGAAGATCTTCCTTTGTTCACATGCTGACGCTAATCCCAGATTAAAAATTAACCAAGGAGTTTATTTCTCTACTCCCAAATGCTGTTCCACGCTGATACATGTATTTGGCAAAACTTAACATTAGAGTAAGTCAATCTTGAAAAACAAAAATAAGCAAAACAAACTAGGTTCATTGAAAGCATCCAACCCAATAACCCACTTAATAATATTATAAAACATAACTGTGCTGTGAGGGTGGATAAGCCTTATAATCTGCGACATAAAAGTGAGGCGAAAGTCCCATACAACACAATTCGATTTAGGAATTTCGTCACTTATAAATATTCGTAATATGTATTTAGTAATTAATCAAAATTCGATATATTTTTTACAAGCATAGTACAAATTGTAATAATTATGTTTATTATATACGCAGTTGTTCTTGACCACAACCTGTAATTCAGTCTTGACTGCGAGAGGTTGAAATAAACAAATCATTCATTCATTCAACTTTCACAAAAAGTTGAAAACGTGAACAAAAGTTTACGCTTATCCTGGATTAAGTTAATCGGCTTTCAAACAACCATTCCCTGGACATTTGGACCATACTTTTTATTTGTGATGTTACTGATACAGTGATCATCAATCTCTGTCCAGAACAGTAAGTCACTTAAGGAGAGCAAACAAGTCTTGAAAAGAATTAAGTCTCGCTTCTGTGATTTCTTTGCACACTGTCTGCTGGTTAAACAATGAACATTCTAACAAAAATAATATGATTTTAATTTGATCCACACAAGGCCGCTAGCAACCAGTGTAATCACAGGTAGTCCAAGCTAGATATATGAGTATCTGTACTGTACTATATTATGCAAGAGTAGAAATATAAGGATTTGTATGGGGAAAACAGTTTTTCTAAAAATTTAAAAAATAGCTTACCTTGCTTCAGTCTTGTGTTTCTTTGTCTCTGGTACATGGTTTCTTTGTCGATTAAGAGCGATTTAGGTGGTTTTTGGTTCCTCTTCCGTTGCCCTCTATATATCCTTTCCTAAGGTGGGGACAGAGGATCAAGGTGCCACACAGAGGTCACCAAAGGTGAATAAATGTGCTCCCAGGGCTTCAATCGCCTCAAAATTCCATGTAGATCACGGATGATATCTCTGCTGCCCATTTGTCTTCTTCATTTAAGCCGCTTGTACACTGAAAAGGAATTAAGGGCCGCCAAACTCTGCAAACATTTGCTTAAAGAGCCATTGGATGAGGCTTTATTTACAAGCTGCGTTACCGAAACTGTTGGAAGATCACTTAGCCCTTTGTCTCGCTCCCAAACTTTGGGAAAGGATATATATCCATGTACGTGTAGATCGAGGGAAAAGAAGAGGAACCCAAAGCGACCTAAACCACTCTTTCAATCGACCCAGAAACCATACCAGAGACCAAGACACACAAGACTGCAGTGCTCAAGGTACGTGTTTTTTTTTGGTAATCGTAAATATTTTTTGAATTTTGAGAAAAACTGTTTTCCCCATACAAATCCTTTTACTTCTACTCTTGCATAATATAGTGCAGTGCAGATAGTCATACAATGTATATGGAGCTTGGGCTACTCGTGGTGTATTTACTATACGTTTGTATGTAGGTTTTATTTGTGTTTGGCAAATTTGATCTCAAAGTTTTGGTCATTTTGACACTGTGCTCTGTTTCATGGACATTCGGGGTGTTGTGAAATTACCTTAAATTACTTGACATATCCCCTTTAACCAATAGACCTTATTCATAAATGTAGGTCAATTTATGATTCTTTTGTTCAAGTGCAAATTAGCCTACCAAGCCTCGATACCACACAATGAATTGACAAGAATTCTTGCTCTAAAGTGAGGCTTGGTAGGCTAATTTGCACTTGGGCAAAAGAATTATAAATGTCACCGCCATTAATGAATAAGGTCTATAATTTACCAACAATCAATTAGACTTAACAATTAGTCTCATTGAGTGTCTATTGATCAACGATAATTATTGCATTGATCAATAATTACAATCAATGAAGACTTAAGGGACACTTTCCTTTTGCCAGAACTGGCCGGCCAGACCCATTAGTCTGCAAAGAAAATGCAACAATTTGAAGGAATACTTGCATGATAATACCTCGCATTCTTTTGGAGGGGTATATATCATCCTCGAAATGTGTTTCGAGTTGTCCTTCGAAATGCCCGGTCTGGCCGGCCAGTTCTGTCAAATGGAAAGCGCCCTAATTGATTGTGTACTAACATTATGCAAACAGGTTCTGGACTCCGCTTATCAAATCGAGGTTACAGTTAGAGCTAGCTCATCACTAGCCCGCCTCTTGTGGGAGAAGATGAAACAGGCTATCCAAACTCTCCCGGGACAAGCTCCTCCCAAGATAGATGGCACTTGGAAAAGGAAGGTAGCCCAAGATATGCTGGCAAGCCTGAGTGAGACTCGTCTGGCCAGACACATATGTTCACAGTTCAGATTGCGGCTGCAGAAATCTCACGAGGCCTTTGCCACGTCATTGAGAATATTGGAGGCTCATCACTGTGGGAGACTGGAGAGAACCGAGGAGAAGCGACTGAGGGTGCGTAAATGCCACGCTCCGAAAATTGCCAAACTGGCTTTGGAAAGCACTTCGCTGAGGGATGTGGTGGTGTTTGGTATGCCACAGATGGGTCGGGAGGTTGGCAGAGGGCAGTATGGGGTTGTTTACTCATGTGAGAGATGGGCTGGCCGCCATCCTTGTGCTGTCAAATCAGTAGTTCCTCCTGATGACAAACACTGGAATGACTTGGCCTTGGAGTTTTTTTACACAAGGTAATCTCGTCTGCAATTAAAAATAAAACAGATAAAGCAGTTTAGACTTTTGAGACAGTATTATTTTGTTGAAAGGAAGAAAGTTTAGGATTCGGTGCTGACTCTTTTTTTTTTTCGGAGGGGGGTGGGGGGTGGAGGAATCGCGAGTTTCCTGCGCATGCGGAAGCTTCCTAGAGACCTAAGTAGGAGTCTAACTTTGCATTTCCTCATTCAGAGGCTTTCGCGATGACCACTGGACCGCGAAAGATTACATGACAGACCAGGGGAAAATACTTATTAAAGGATTGTGTGCGTGACTGTTCGTTTCACGGAATATCCGGTTATCGTATGATTCGGTATCACATCTCACCGGACTAATTACATAATGTTATAATTCTCGCGGTATTGTGAAGAAAAAGTATTAAATATTTTAAAAACCATCGTCGAAAATTGTAAACCACCTGCTTACTGGTATTGATTGGATTCGTTGCCGTTGACAACAGTTAAATGTGACAACTATTCTACGATCGCACTTAACTGTATGGTTGGGTCACGGAATGTGGACTTTGTACTTCGGACTACGAAATTGAATTGGATATTTAATACAGGTATGAGACAACGACGGCGGCTCTACAATGTACATAAATCAAAGTAAACAGCAAAACAACGATAGCGCGTACTTGCTCAGTATGCACGGTTTATGTCACAAACGTCTCCTTATTGTTCTGTGTGCATTGGAACGCAGTGTTTTGAAACGCCGACCTTGTGTTTAACCCATTTTCTTCCCCTCTTCGTGTGTAGATCTCATTACCGCTTTATTCAGTCCAACTCTTTGGAGCCTATGGAACAGCCATTTTGATATCATTTATCATCAGTATCATCATCATCGTCGTTATCATTATCACTTATGTTGAGCTTGATGATATAAGATTGGCATTAACGTTCTTGTCCCTGATGTTATTTCTAAGGTCCATTCCAAAGCACAGCCGTATTGTATCCATAATTGGCTCAGTCATCGACTACAGTTATGGTGGAGGTACCTCCCCAGCTGTTCTGCTAGTGATGGATAGATTACAGCGGGATCTCTATCAGGGGATTAAGACTGGGCTTAACTACAGGGGAAGACTGGTGGTTGCTCTGGATGTAGTGGAGGGAATTCGATTTCTTCACAGTCAAGGGCTGGTGCATCGCGACATCAAACTTAAGAATGTATTGGTGGGTATCCGTTAACGTTGTGACAACACTGTTTTAAGTGCCAGAGCCAAATACCCGAAGTTTGGCTTGTAAGCACTCGCTTTCACTTGTCTTCATAACAGAATTTAATCCTCAGAGAGAGTCAAAGGCTTTTTTTTTCTTCAAAGAGGCAGATGCAAAAATTCTTGCCTACTTGTCTGGTATTTATAGACAAGGAGAAGAACAAGTGACAAAAGTCCTTTCCGCGTGCATTCTTTGCTTTCTTGCAGGCCCGTCCAAGTTTCGTTTTTGTTTCGCTTTTCTGTTTTATGTTAAACAGTTAACCTGCGTATCTTACATTTCTTAGACGAAAGAAGTTTTCCAGCCGTGGTATATACATGTAGATCCTAGAATAAACAAACCGTCCCAAAGAACATGGTACAATAATCATCAGCAAAGTAAACGATACTATTCAAAGTGAAATAACTGGACGTTACTGTCTGTCTTGGACAGAAGCAAGGAGCATCTAATTGAATTTCAATCAGGCTTTTGGCGGAATGATTGGGAAAGAAATTATGGGCCTTTTTATACGGCGACCATTTTGAGTCCCGAGGGACTGGAACTTTTGTTTTGCACCCCTGAACTCGCCTCCAAACACATCAACTCAATTGTCTTTGACCAGTATGGACGCCGAGTGACAAAGGTCTATGATGGGCTAACGTGTTTAAAAGGGCCGAACGTCGAACGTCGCTGCCTTTTGTAGTCCAACGCCGCGTAGGTTTATTAAGGCTGATGAAAAGTGGTGTTTGTTCCCAGCCTAATTGTTTCTTTTTTTTTTTCCAGTTGGATGCTCGTAACCGTGGTAAGATTACAGACCTTGGGTTCTGCAAGCCAGAAGCTATGATGTCCGGATCTATAGTGGGAACCCCAATCCACATGGCACCCGAGCTTTTTTCTGGGAGGTACGACAACAGCGTGGATGTTTACGCCTTCGGTATCCTTTTCTGGTACATCTGCGCTGGCACTGTTCGTCTTCCTTTGGCGTTTGAGCAGTGTGCCAGCAAAGATCATCTTTGGTCAGCTGTAAGGCGTGGTGTCCGACCTGAGCACTTAGCGAACTTTGACGAAGATTGTTGGACTCTGATGGAGCAGTGTTGGTGCGGCGATCCGAGTGGCCGTCCACTCCTTGGATATCTTCAACCTAAGCTTATTGAAATTATCAAAAGAGCTGAAACCCGGCGAAGCTCGTCGGTCAAACAGCGACAAAGCAAATCTTTCAAAGAACTTGAAGTGCTTTAAGTACAAATGTCAATGCAAGAGTTTAGTTTTCGTGACTAAATAGTGTACAGTTTAACGTTAGACAGTTAATTATGTCCTCGCTGATTGGCATTTAAGACAAAGTTTCGGTTCAAAGGGCCGAAATACATGTAGGTGCATTTGTCTTGTAGTAATACCACAACTGGCACAAGAAAAACAATTCTATTTAAGGTTCAAGCTTATTGACGTAGTCGAGCAAAAGTGCTTCATTTATTGGGGAGAGTGCAAATCAATTTAGGTGAGAGGAGATCAAAGCCAATGTTGAGTTTTGACCAGAGAGCAAAACTTGAGTGACGCGAAGAAAACCTGTTGGTGTAGAGTTGGGAACCAAACTTCCTGTGACGTCGAGTCTGGGAATCGAACCCAGGCCGCCGTGGTGGAAAAGCGGAGTGCTTCCACCAGTGTGCTATCCCTGTTCTCTTTGCAAAGATCCTTTTAGGTAGCCATGAGGAACCTATGATATTTGAAATGTCACTCAGTACGCAGTACTGAGACTCAGAACGCATCGTCTCTTTGAACTGACTCAGTAAATACGAGCAATGAACCTAAACCCAAGACGGCATTTCACAGTCGTCAGCTCAGGGACCAGGCCAAGCGAGGCAGAATGTAACATAATAATAATAATAATAATAATGATAATCATCATCATCATCCTAATTGTAATCATAATCATAATACTAATCATAATAATAATTATTATTATTATAAATCTCACATACCGATAACAATTATCGACATCATCGTAAACTAAGACAAGCTGATTAAACCAAGGGCAGTTAGTGCTCCACTAATAAGGGAGAGGTAAAGTGGATAAAATAAAATGTTGGTTTTCGATAAGAAGGGAAAACGAAAGTATCCGCAGAAAGGCCTTTCAAAGCAGAGTAGAGAACCAAGATCACATTTGACGCAGAATCTGGGACTTGGACCCGGGCAACATTGGTGGATGGCGAGTGCTCTCGCCACTTGTGCAAAAGAAAGTTGTTTTTCTCTGGTATAAGCCTTATTTTCTAATACCAACCGGGTTTCAGTT
Organism: Montipora capitata; assembly: GCA_949126865.1. Lineage (NCBI taxonomy): Eukaryota > Metazoa > Cnidaria > Anthozoa > Scleractinia > Acroporidae > Montipora > Montipora capitata. Next base: position 9,260,964 of record OX421450.1, read on the forward strand.
CGTGGCGAAAAGCAGTCACGTTTTTATCTGAAGAAGCTCAATTTCACATCCGGTTTCATTCATTTGCCAGAGAACTTAGGATATAATTGTATAATCTCGTCTTGTTGAACAAAAATATTGAACCTGAGCACGAGGCGGTTTTTTCTCCCGATCCAGTGAAACGAGATTTTGTAGCCAGCAACATGGTATTATTTCCTTGGCTTTGGTGTTCGGTTATTTTCTTATGGCAATGAGAAGCGATATATATTTTTGAAAATTAGTGTTGCAGTACTCAGTTACAATGTAAATAGGCTGCGGCTAAAAAATCAGAAGAGAATTAAATTTATTGTAAAAAAACTGTTATCCATATAGAATTATCGTCATCCTCTGTTCCGCGTAGGGGTACAAACGCTGGATTAAGCGGCCAGAGTTCTTCATTCTGAGTTTTCCAAGGCTTTCGTCAGTCCATTCCTTAATGTTGTTCATCCACCTTCATCTTTTTCGTTTTCCCTCATTTTCCCCCTTGAAGGTCAAATCATCGGATGAAAATTCTAGTGTGCAATAAGCCAGGAGTTCCCCACGTCACACCATACATGTCTTTTCATTAGCTCCTCAAAAGTTTCGGCCTTTGCTTCCCTTAACCCGAGTCTACAGTTTGTACAGTACATTATATTGTTAAATGCTGAAGTTCAAACGAGGAAAACAATCTCGGTTGGCTTCATATGCAGCTGCCTCGCGTATCATCTCACCCTGCCAGCAGAGCCTTTTTTAGCTCGACGAGAAAGAAAAGACTGCAGAAATTCGTGTAGTCTGAGTATGCGCCGTTGCTTCGAGACAGTAGTTTCAAGCCCAGGCCAACTCACACTCCTATACGCCATATTGATTTTCGTACTGAAGGCTCGATTTTGACCTTCGCCTTGTCACAAATATGATGCGCGCGCTGCCTAACCCAGTTCGACCAGAGTGACTAGCCCAGAAACTGGGGCTGTGGCGACTTTAATAGACTTATACTAGACTTAGGCTCTGCTCGCAGTGGTATCTTCGCGGCTTGGTGTAAAAAATGCTTTTCTTTCGTGTGAGGAAACCTTTATACGAGGTTTCGTCGTTTTAAAGTGGATCCTTAACATGCAAAAATGATTTCATCTGTGATTATGGCATCTACGCTGTCAAAGAAATAGAACTAAAACGATCATAATTATAATAAATACTTGAAGAGGAAGCTCCCGTCACATCATAGTTTCCATTCTCTTCAAGTAAGGCTCGGGCAAACGGGTTCAACATGCGTTCGATTTTGTTAAACAGCGATGTTGAAACTGTCTGCTCTCCCTTTCAACGAGCTCATCCTCGGTGTAAAAACCTGTGAAACTCACAGATGACGTAACGCAAAGGAAAACAAAAGAGCAAAAAAACATCAAACAATAACCTAACCCTACCAAGAGCTAACAAAACAAAGAAAATTTTTTCACAGGTTTTTACACCGAGGTAAACCCTTTCAACGGTGTTGAAACATGTGAATCGAAGTTGAACGCAACCTCGTTCCCAGGGTCTCTCTTCTCTGCCTCCATTGTCAACGACAATGGAGGCAGAGAAGAGAGACCCTCTGTGACAAAACAAAACAACTGCAACAATAAAAAATAAGCACAAACGCGAAGTAGATTTCAGATAGCGAGAGAGTTGAAACAGCCTTACGTCTAACAGAATTCGATGAAAATCCGAATTTATGACGTGCAGTGGAGCAATTAAATGATGGGTTCTACGTTGGGGCTTCAGCGTGACTCGTTTAATTTCGTTTGATGATTCAAAGCCCATGTTCCACGATATAGCAAATGACGCAATGCAATGCAGCTAAACGTGAATATGCTGGATTCAGCCGTCTAGAAATGTCATGAATAAGATATTTACTATAATCCTTCCTGTTGACAACATGACTAAATCGCCAGTACAGAACTTCCAGCAGCGGTATGTTATAAATGGCCGAGATTTCTTAGTCTCTTTCCGCCTGAGCTGTTCTTTGTACGAACATCATCCGCCGATGTCTATTTTTTTCTTTTTATTGTTAGTTTCTTGATCTTCATGTTAGTTACCTAGAGCTGGAGGTCACCGGCCGCGTTGTTCACAACACTCTTAATTTGGAACCTTTGCAGATGGATACCGTTTTTCACTTACCCATATTAATTTTAATTGAACCCAGTTTATCTGATGTCACTCTACATACTAGATCCCGCAAAGATAGACATAACGCCCACGTAATTTCCATTCATACAACCAGTTCCAAGACATACTACCCCTATAGCTATGTCACCTGTTGAATTTATTTGCAATTGTAAACATTAAGCGATTTTCACCGGTACATTATCTGCGTTGTTATGAATGAGCAACTGGCTGCAGAGACATTTACTTGTTTTGTTTCGTACTTGGCTAATTAAACATAGGCGCTCGAGAGGCGCATGTGACTACTCCAGAGATGTACAAGGGGAAAAGAAGTAGAATATTCTGTCCTGTGAATAGGGGTGGCTGAATTGTGGGTATTGATTTACCACAGCTTTCATATCGATAGTTTTTCGACCATTGAAAAATTTACGTGCGATAGATCATTTTCACTGTCACGCAACAAAATAATAAATTCGAAACATTCGATGAAAAAGGCCAATAACTTGGAATGTTGCGGGAAACAAATTTAGACATCACCTCCAATTCTCAGATCTGTGCGGTACATCGTTTCTGAGCTCTTTGTCGAAGCGTTGAAATCACACAACTTTTACTTGTGTAGGTGGATCAAAGTGGACTTTGCCTTGAAAGCGCTTACTTTACGCTCATAAGATAAAATGTATGAACACATCTCCTAATGTACTTGAAAGGCTCAAACTGCTTAGATTCATAGGGATAGATATTTTTTACAATCAAATAGAGTGGAAGCCCGCCTAACGGCCATACATTCTCTTATAGAAAACCCTCGTTAATGCGGTCACCCGTTAATACGGCCAACGGCCACAATTTTAAATCCCAAACAGTAGAGTCCTGTATAATATTCAGATAATTTCACCCCGTTAACTCGGCCTCTCGCGCCAAACGCATGTGACATGTTAATTTCATCGACCTTCGTTAGTTACCGCTGTAATCGAACAGCCGATTTACTTTACAAAGTACTGTCAGCAACACTCCTCCCTGTTTTCATTACAAACATGATCTTGACACTATTGTAACATTCAGTAAGGCAAATCGCGAAGGGATTAAGTCTTTGTGCTTTCATCAAAAACACGATTGATACTTAAGTCTTTTGGTTAGGTAATTACGGCGGCTTCCAATTTTTAGAAGCATAATAAGCTGGGCCTGTTCTTGTTTTCATTTTAGGCTTTTAGGCTCAGAACGTACAGTGCACTTAACAAATTTAAGCGTTTTACCTACTGTGCGAAGTTTCAAGTATTTTATACAATTACTGTACGTACATTCCTGTTGTTTATTAAAGAGAAAAGTTTTTCTGGAGGTGCAAATGCGATATTTGTCATTAAGGCCTTTTAGTCATGAATTTCACCCTACCCCGGTAATACGGCCACCCCGTTAATACGGCCAATTTTTTTGGGCCCGTTGATGACCGTATTAACGGGGTTCCACTGTAGCTTGGTATCATGGTGTCACCATGATAAGCTACGTAAGGTGACAATTAGGAAATTCGAAATACTATATTTTCGAAACGAAAGACGTCATGGAACCAGAAACTTGGAAAAAGATTTATTTTTCGGGTATCTTCAACCTCCTATAGATGACAATTCAGAAGACCTCACTGCTACTGCAAAGCTTTGTTTATCTCGAAAACGGCGGCTTCATTAAACGCGTAAACGGGCGGTCGGTTAGAAACAAAATACGAAAGCTACGAGAAGTAACTGTTGTAAGAATTAAAACCTCACCTCAGAACCGTATTCTTCACAGATCATCATCTGCGAACACGGTGCACCCGAACATTTCGTTCGTCCTCGCGAACTATCGGCAATTCATCGTACTGTTTGCAGAGTCCGAACTTTGGTCCTCTTCGTATGCGGATTGGCTCCGAAGTGTATTCTATTGTTACATACTCATTTTCGGAAAAACTGACACGATGGCAATAGTGACTACGCGCCAAGCGCAGTAGTCACAAAAACTACCTAGTCCAAAATGTATCACCCTACTTCTGCGCCACTTGGTATTCCGAGTAAACGCTTTAAAAAAGCGTCTTGTTGTTAATGAAATGTTGATGTGTCGAAACCGTTTGCCCACCCTAGCAGTCAACATGATTCACAATCATTCCAACAAAATCGAACGGATGTTGAAGTTGTTTTCCTCTGCCGTTTAGTTATACTGCACCGTGCAACAAATTTCATTTCAGTTAGTGTCAAAGGTTTTCTTTAGTTATTTTTAGTTGCGGTATTGAAATTTCAATTTTCCTTCCTCACTGTTTTGCCAAATTGTTCAGTTTAGTTGATCGTTGCGTAAATATCATTGTCGTCCGTTCAGTAAACATAGCCTGTTTACTTCCGCCAAAACTGCTGGTGTTTATTCTTCTTTACCAAAAACCCGCTTTTTATCTAATATATGCCCGCGTTGTCCTATAATTACTTTTGTGTTTGAGTTTTTAAACACAACAACTCCTCCATCCTCGGTTTCTTGAATTAGAGTATCAAATTCAGTTAAAATTCAAGATAAGTGGTACCGTATTCTGGTGATCTTTATTCTATTTTCGCCATTTTTATTCTTCAAAAAGCGTTTGTTTCTAGATTATAGTACGAAGCAAATCCCCTGAACTATATACACAATGAGGCGAGACAATGCATTGTTCACAAGAGTTAGGGAACGGTATAAATATTTAAGAAAATCATGAATCTCTGTTCGAGAGTTTTTTTACTCTAAACTTTAAGTTTGTAGTTTTTGCGCCAAAAGTGAGATGTTTCAAAGTAAGTCAAGGTAATTGTCAGATTACCTGATTTGTAATTAAACGATGCCGTCCATTCTTTTTACTTTGATCGACCGATTCAATAATCCTGCTATTTTGTAACAATGCATTCCTACTTCGTGCATGAATAGAACCCGTTATTTTTTAATAGGTTTGCCTTCCCAGTTTATCGTCTACGAACACTGGTAAACGAATTATCAGCAAAATCAAGGGGAAAGTCATTAAAAATTCATTTTATGTGTGAATTGTGGCACTATTATTGGTCGCCCTTCGCTGGCGATTTCTGAGTCTCAGTCTCGAATGATACGACCAACAGGTAGACCGGCTAGTCTCATTAGAAAAAGAGGAATTATGGAGTTTTCCTTACAGCGAGGATGGAACGAATCATCACTCTGGTAAGGATGAAAAAATCTTCACTCAGTGGACTAACAGTTTGATAGAGGATCTTAATTATCTGTCCTTTTTTCTTAGATTTGGGTTGTGATTTTCTGCGGAAGGTTATTGACACAGGGGCAACAGGACGATGAAGGTAAGAGGTCTCAAATCATGGCAAAAAAAGCTCTTGATTTCCATTTAAGCAATGGAAGAGTGGAAATCAGCCCAAAGCTACTTCCTGGAGCCTCGTAAACCATTTCTAGAAAGCACATGAAGTGTCTAAGGCTCTTCTGGTTTCCTGATATCCTCATAAGAGTTTACATTTCTTTTAACTGCTCTTAACTAAAGCTTGCTCAAGAAATTCATCATTTAGCTGTGTTTTCTCCACCAAAGCTAACGGCCGGCTAGGTTAGCCTCATAGTTTTTTACCTGCAAGTATAGCTGCATAACCAAGCTCAAATTGTATATCACTGCATGGAGTATTGGTGAGTAGACCTCGCAGCGGTTTGAGTTCAAAATACCATTTAGGATTAAAAATATTTTTGTTCCTTTATAGTTATCTATTCTTTGGGTTTTAGGTTGAAGGATATCGAGCTAGCTAGCCTCAATTTATGTGTAGTTTATCTTGTATAAAGGAATCTGGATCTTGCTTAATTAGTCTAATTGCTTATTAGCACGTCTCAAACAAAATGTAGTCACCTCTAATTAGTACAAGTTTTGAATTAAGCCAGCTTGCATGTTGTGTCGTTTTCAATTAAAGTTGTCACAAATGTTTTGTTATTTGTTTGAAAGATTTCATTTCAGTAAAAATTTGTCTAAGTTTGTTCGAAAAAACGTTTTTTAAGAAAATGATGCAAAGACTTCATTAAATTTGCTTTTTTCCTAAGGCTATCCGACTTGTTTTGCTTTCAGTGTTTACCGTACGAAGGAAATTATGCATTAAATCGTTTAAAAAGTTTGATAATTTGGACCAGTCAGTGGATATCGAGATCATTACAAGTTTTTCGAGGTTAAATTTTGTACCACCTGAAGAAGCTGCAGAAAATCTCTCGAGTCTCTTCGTGAAGAGTTCATGACTGATTCAGCACTTGGCAAATACTTAATTTTTGTTTGTTTGTCTACCAAGGAGAAGCTCGTAAAACTTACAAATCTAATGCCATATAATGCAATTCATAAAATGCGATGACTGAGAACTTCATTCTCCGTTCATTAATTTCATAATAGCTATCTTGTAATTTGGTAATACGAAAACTGATGTGATTTTTAAGAAACACATACTGACGATGATACTCATCGTCTTGTCCGAAGGTTGCACGGTCACTAAAATATTGAACCCAGAGATGCAGAGATTCCGGGTCAATTACCTATTTGTGAAGTGATTTGATCGACGGTGTGGCTTGCAATCAAAGGATGTCGTAGCTTCATATTTCTGAGGAAATCTAACCTAAAGAAGCTTCCAGAGAGTACCTAAAGAAGCTTCCACGTGATCCGATCACGTGGAAGCTGGCAGTAACCTTGTTTGTGCACCGAAACAAAAGAAAGCGTTTGCAGGATAATACAGCTCAATCACCGGACTATTAGTTGGGGACACCAACATGGCCGCCATTCTTTTTTTTAGGGACACCAATATAGCCACCGTGACCACCGTGACATCACGTGAAATCACTCTAAAGTGACGCCAAGCCCTCGGGTTCAGATTTCACTTAAACGTTAATTTTCTTCGTAGATCTATCCGTGCTTTGTTAATTTGTGATCCCGGATGACTACACCAGACTTATTAAAAAAATCTGTATATAAACCTCTTGTCAGGGCTGAAGGCTGTCGTTGATCACTAGTTGGTCGTAAATTAATGCTCTTTTCTTGGGTGAAGTCAATACTTTTCATTAAAAATACCAATATTTATCTGTCATATAATTTACCCTGAAATTTCATGGCGGTTGTTTACCCACAAAGCCATGCAGCGTGGGCAATGCGCAATGTTGCAACTTATAAACACCGCGGAGAACATGCATATGTAGCTCGTTCATGAAACTTTATGTTGCAGGGTTTTTTTTTCACTTTTCCGAAAGTTTCTTCACGTCCAAAAGCAACAGCAAAAAATGTAATTAAGAACAGTACAAAATAAATAAAAATAATAACCTGGGAGACAATTGCAAAGGGAAGAGACAAAACTTCTTTTGTTGAATACATGATCCTTTTTTCGATAAGTTTTTTTCTCAAGTAGAATAGAAATTCTAATGCGAGCTCTCTTCTTGAAAAGTGCTTTTAAATTCATCCCTTAACGCAACGGTGCAAATAGATGTTTTTCAATAAGCTGTCGTGTTGGCGAAAAGTGCTGCTTCCTCTGTTTTTTTCTCTTCCCTTGAAATATGTCTTTGCCCAATACAAAACAGTTTTATTGAAATTCATGCCAAGATATGAGATACCACAGAAAAGAAAAGAGGTTGCTTGATTATTCAATGTTGGAATGATGGACCAGTGTACAACACAATCTCCAAATCCCTGTCTTTTCAAGCCTGGTTGTTTCAGATTCCCAGATCCTTGGGTTGCTTTCCTTTGCGATGATCATTGCCATATGAAGTCATTTTTTCCTTTTTCTGTGCGTTTTTCCTGTTTTTGTAGTGTGCCGTCCGGAACCCTTCGTTGTTCACCCAAACCACCTGAGTGCATCCTCCGCTAAAAGCGGGTACCCGGCTCATTCTGGTGTAATAAGTGCCGAGAACGTGTCGCCAGCGTGGTGTGCTTCAGAGAAGAACACTAAACAATGGCTTCAAATTGACTTGCAAAAAAACAAAGATCTTCTAGCGGTTGCGTTACAAGGCCTCTATGACCATTCCTGGGTGGAATCCTTTTATCTTCAGTACAGCAGTGACGAAGAGACATGGTATTGCTATGGTTCAGAGACCGGCCACAAGGTATTGTACATTTCGCCAGCTGTAATCCAGAGCTTTCAGAGGTACCTAGCCAATATTTGTTCAGGAGAGCCAAACTATGAAATATATTCAGGACTCTACTGCATCAAAAAGCTATTGATTTCTTTTGAAATATCCCCAACAGGAAGAAACAGTATTTATCTTTTCAGAAACCATGGTAATTTTTGCAATTTGTAAATCTTAAAGAGCTCAGCTGGCATTTTCAGGGACAAATAGCTTGGGCGTTCGCTGACGAAACGTTTCAGCAATCAAACTCTGAAAGCAGGATTTCAGTAAACTTAAATCGTCATCTAGTATAAGATCCAAACTGATCCAATTCTTATTTGGCGATTTCAAAAAGTAAAGAAAAAAAACAACAATAAAAATAAAACAAACATCTTTAAGTTGAATTTGTTCGTAGGGCATCTAATTGGTTGCATCTATGGACATAAGTGTCGTCGGGTGCCCCTGGGCTTTGCCACAAAGCTGTCTTTCCACATTGCTCGTAACATTAATATTTGCCTTAAATGCACTTTTGATATTCTTCTTCGCTTTTCTTTGCTCGGATTTGTCCCTTGTATCGAGCATCGATGCAATCGTCGAATCATAGCTATTAGAGCTCTAAGAAAGGTGCCTACTTTTTAGCCTTCTCAATGAGTTTCAGTGAATTTGCGTATGTTGCTCGTTCTCATATACTCGTCTCTGGTAAAAGCCAGAGACAAAAATGGCGGAACGCAAGAAAAAAGACGCCTTCTCTCTCATACGTGGCATGACGTATGCGGTTTGGCTTCTTCTAACTAGCATATTATCCATAATGGCCTTTATGACTCTTGCACACTTCAAGTGTGACTTTGGGTTTAGTGTTGTTGTATTTTTATTTTATGGCAACAGCTTTTCCCTGGAAACGATAATGATAAAACCGTTAAAGTGCACGTTCTTCTTCTTGATACCATCTTTGCAAGATATGTTCGAATCAATCCGCAGTCTTGGCATCATGACTTATGTCTACGCACCGAGTTGTATGGTTGTAAATGGAATCCAAATGGAAGTAAGTATTTCAGTCTTACTCACTTTCAAATTTTCACTGACATCCTGAACATGCTGTACATTTATCGTACAAAAACAATAATTAATTTTGGGGGGATTACAAAAGAATTATTATCACTACCCGCAATCCTTCACTATCGCCGGCACCACCGCCACTACCACTGCCAGAGCTAGTGGTAGTAGTCGTGGTAGTAGTGTTGGTGGTAGTAGTAGCAGCAGCAGCAGCAGCAGCAGCAGCAGCAGCAGCAGCAGCAGCAGCAGCAGCAGTAGTAGTAGTAGTAGTAGTAGTAGTAGTAGTAGTAGTAGTAGTAGTAGTAGTAGTAGTAGTAGTAGTAGTAGTAGTAGTAGTAGTAGTAGTAGTAGTAGTAGTAGTAGTAGTAGTAGTAGTAGTAATAGTAGTAGTAGTAGTGGTGGTAGTGGTAGTAGTGGTAGTAGTGGTAGTAGTAGTGGTGGTAGTGGTAGTGGTAGTAGTGGTAGTAGTAGTAGTAGTAGAGTAGTAGTAGTAGTAGTAGTAGTAGTAGTAGTAGTAGTAGTAGTAGTAGTAGTAGTAGTAGTAGTAGTAGTAGTAGTAGTAGTAGTAGTAGTAGTAGTAGTAGTAGTAGTGGTGGTAGTGGTAGTGGTAGTAGTGGTCGTGGTAGTAGTGGTAGTGGTAGTACCACTCCTACTACTATCACTTTCAGTTCCACCACCAACGACTCTTCTGACACCGCTGAAGCTTAATACAAGCACTTTAATGGTACCTTAAAAAATTCCTTGCAGCCTACGATATCCGACCACCCATGTACAACAACACTTGTGGAATTCAAGAGCCCACGGAGCCACCAACTATTGCAACTGAAACTCCTACGACTACCATAGAAGAAAAAGTAATTGGTGAGAGGCGTACTTTGCAAGTACTAATAAATTCTCAATAGTGAAAACTTATCATTCTACCAAATTCCCCCCATTTATCTCAGATTTGGATGCATGGCAAAACAGCGCATATGACCTAAGAGAACTCAAAAACGAGCCGTCGTTCCCCGATTTCCAAATATTTTAATGAAGCCCTCAACTCGATATAGAGGCCTTGTCCCGAGGAATTTTGTTTCGGATGACTCTAAATTATTTCTGCATATCCCTTCATTAGAGAACTCAAGTTTAGTAGTCCCTGAAAAGATGAGTAATTTTGTATTTTATTTTTGTATCTTGAATGCATCTTGAAAGAAAAGAAAAGGGACTTAATTTAAGTGTCTAGTCGTTCTAGCGCTGTAGCACTAATTGGGGACCCTCTAAACTGAAATTAACAATCTACGTAAATCAAGTCAAATCAAATGTTGGTTTTTGAGGAGAGGGGAAAACCGTAGTCCTGTTCCAGGACTCCCTCTTACCCCGCCATGAAAATGGGCCTGGAACCCAGGCGGGAAAAGAGAGAGTCATGTATTACTTGCAGGCGCATGCTCGGAATAAACCAATCATATTGCATAAGATGCCAGGCTGGATATGTAAATAAAGGGAACCTTGAAACTCCGGCAAAAAATCGTATATGAAAATTACTGTATGAGAGAACATCTAAATTATCCCTCATCGTGACCAAACGAGGAGAAAAAAACCCGATCGTAGTGATGTTGGAAAATTATTGCCGAATAAATGTAACGACTGAGAGAAGATCGCAATAAATCGATGCAAAGGCTGAACTAGTAAATATAGCATAGGATTTCACTAAGCGACAAAACAGCTCGGAGTCAGAATTTCATATTATCTGCAGTACTTTACCTCTAACAATGAGTTTCAGAAGGAAAGTGCTCTTAAGTAGCAACAATAAAAGCAAGGTGACACACGCTTCTAAGTAGCATTATTTCAACCTTATTAATTAATATTCACGAACAAATTTTGAACAGAAAAAATAAATCGTGACAATTAACGTCCGAATAATCGATGTTTGACTGTGCATATATATGTAAATTTAATAGGAACATTATTGCTTCATAAGTGCGCTATCAACACAAACTGGTATGTAAAGAAACAAATAGTCCAGGTTGTGATTCAATTTCGTTTAACTTCTTATCTAACTTTATCAGGAATAATCCTCAGTTTTTCTCTCATGCAATCGTCTTTTAGTTTTTCCGATATAAAAATCATTGCAGTCTCAACAGGCAGCTCTACATAAGACCTTAGCCATTTGGCCACGGCCCTAAGTCTGTCCTTGTAAGGAAAGGAAGATTTAATGCGACGAATACTTTGAAAAATTATTCTAAGGAAAAATTAATAGTCTGAGTAAATTACTCTGCTCTAATTACTAAAAAAAAATACTCTGTTTGTCACCGATGTGTGTGTATTATTCCTGATAAAACTGAGAGTATTTACGACATTTTTTACTTGACTGTTTTATATTGGGTATCCAAACAATTTGTCCCCGATTTTGAAAAAAAAAATTGGTAGGCGTAAACTCCTGAAACAATCACAGTTTCACTAATTACTGGGCAACTCAGACATATGTTCACTGGATCAGTGCAATTATCACATAACTAGATCGCCAGAAGTAATGAACAATAAACAAGAGTTCCAGCAGGAGATTTATTAGTCTTCGTTGAGCGATTCACATCCTCAACTTACAGTATATTTGTAAGTTTCAAGTGAGTCTCGGGAGAGCAATTAAATCAAAATTTGATATTTTTCTTCGCCAACATCACGCAGCTGTTCAGTTGGGTTTCAGGCACGAAATTCCATACTTTCGAATGTCATCCATCTGATCTTCCACGATTGGGACTCCCGATAAGAAGGACTGACTTACAATTAACATCGGACTCGGATCGAAGAAAATCGCAAACATATTAAAGGAACAACCGTGTAGCAAACAGACTTGCCAAATCCTGTTGCAGGTTTAACAAAACCATCGTTACCGCCAACGACTGCATGAATAGCTTGCAGTTGTTCCGCCTTAGACACAAAGGTAAAGTGGCATTTCTTAAAGGCGAAATCAATTGCCTCCAGAAACTTGGCGTTATAATTTCCTTTCACATTATCCCCATGTATCCAGTGTAAAAGCACTCGGAATAAACTATGCCCAAATAAGGAATCTTTTTCCAAATATGGTTTTTCCCCCAGTTTTGGGGGAAAAAATGGCGTCATTCCAACAGCAATAAAAGCAAGGTGACACACGCTAACACCAACCCGGTTTGGCCAACACATCACGCATGCGCGCAACCATTTCACCCGATCCCGGTTAGCAGCCATGGACAGCTGTTTCGGCCTTTTGGGCCTCATCAGCATGGCGTAGCTAACATACCAGGCGGGTGTATTTAGCACCCCTTTAAGTGGCAGCTTCACATGCCAAACATGTGGTAAGCTGGGTTGGGAACAGCCAAACTGTTCTCCCACGGCAAGCGTGTGGGAAGGTGGATCACATTAAGAGATCGGTGTGTCACGTAAATTAAAAACAGCAATAAAAGCAAGGTGACACACGCTAACACCAACCCGGTGTGGCCAACACATCACGCATGCGCACAACCATTTCACCCGGTCAATTAGCAGCCATGGACAGCTGTTTCGGCCTTTTGGGCCTCATCAGCATGGCGTAGCTAACATACCAGGCGGGTGTGTTTAGCACCCCTTTAAGTGGCAGCTTCACACCGGGTTGGTGTTAGCGTGTGTCACCTTGCTTTTATTGCCGTCATTCCAAGCATGCGCCTGCAAGTAATACAGGACTCTCTCTTTTCCCGCCTGGGTTCCAGGCCCATTTTCATGGCGGGGTAAGAGGGAGTCCCGGAACAGGACTAGGACTTTGGACCCATGACCGTGATATGAGAGGCATGGGCCTACTCTCGATTTAACGTCACAAACTGCTTTGGAATGCAACATTTCTCAACTTCGTTCCCAGGACCCTGGGAACGAGGTTGTGAAAACAGCAATGCAAAGCAGTTCGTGACGTAAAATTGAGAATAGACCCATGAATTTCACATCACTGTCGTGGGCCCAAATTCCTGCTACTTCTGCCAAGTTTACGTGGCTTGCACGGCGCAGAAAAAGTGCATTTCTGGTTGCCAATGCTGATATATGTTTGCCTTGGATGGGGAGATTTATATTAGGAACCAAAAATATTTGAGGTTAAGTGCACTTTAAATCAAGCTCGTAAACCATAAACTACCTAAGTTAACGTTCATCCTGAACAATTCTTTTTGTCATTGACAATATGCTCCATACTGTTTTTTTTTCGCAGTCATACCTATTTCGCACTTTGACCTCACACTTCCGAACAAGACAGTCGAAACAAATCAAGAGATCACGATTGGCGTGAGCATACATGAAGGCACGGAGGTCGTCTACAACTGGGATCTGGGAAACGAAGTCGTCAGAAGAGTTGACAAGACCTTCCTTCACGTGTACCGTAGCCCAGGGGTTTACAATGTTGAAGTGACTGCGTCTAACTCTAACAACTCTTACACAAACAGAGGGACAATCGTAGTGCAGGACCCTATAGGTAGACTCAACTGCCTTGGGCACAACGTTGCCTCAAAGCCTATGGAGAAAGTCCTAATAAGATGGATTCTATATTCAGGTGTTGTATTTGCATGCATGAAAGAGATCAGACACAGGCTGGTCGTGAAAAAACATAACCTCTTCATTAATATTCGTCGTTGTAAAGATTTACTGTATGTTTTCAATTACGTTTAGAGGTGATTTAGGAATTTCTTTTTCCTGTATAAAAATCAAAAATTTCTCACCGTAAATCGCAAGCTTCATTGGCGAATATTTCAGTTGAAAAGATTGTTAGGAGCCTTTTTTGACCATTTCCAGTTATTTAGCAAATCACATCGCCAGGTATATAGACTGCTTGAAACTACGGGGTTTCAGATAAGAGCCCGTTGAATATCTCCAGTCAGCCAAATCATCTAGGCAATTAACTAATTCTTTCGCTTTTTGCTGCTAAAGTGAGTTTTCAGATTTGCGCTCCTGGGCTGAACTTTTGCTTCCAATCTTGATCTCCCTTCAGGTACAAACGTGACATTCAAAGTTAACGTGAGCGATGGAAACCCTGAGCAAGTTCTACAAAGCTTTGCTGATAACTATAGAGAAACTTCTTTAGTTGCCAAATATGACAGCGTTGGGACTCGCGAGATACTGATAAACGCTGAAAACGATGTTGATGAAAAAGAAACTAAATGCACTGTTATCGTGGAAGATCCAATAGCTAACTTGTCTTTGTTTGTTCCACCGCCTCGGATGAAGGTTGGTTCTCAAATCATCTATATTGCTGTAGGAGAGAGCGTTAGGATTAAAGGAGAATTCACCTCGGGAACAAGCGTTTCTTGTGATTTTGACTTTGGCGAGAAGGTCTTAGCAAAAAGTGTAGACGTTTATGAAGCAAGCTATTCCTACGAACGAACGGGTAACTACACGATTGGCCTGACCTGTATGAACCTAGTCAGCACAGTGAGCAGGAAACATACAAAAAGGATCGTAGTTCAAGAAGATGAAGAAATCAACGATCTTGATGTTGTCGTGAACGTTACAAACAAAGTCGAAAGGTCTGTTTTCATGCTCGTGAAAAGGACAGGGACGGCGTTTGTTTGCAATTGGACTTTAGGGGATGGCACTGCTTTTCAAACAGACATATCCGATATAAATTCTCCTGTTTTACACAAGTACGCCGTGGAAGGATCTTATGATGTTTTTGTGAGGTGCGTAAACAGACATGGCGTCGTAGAGACCAAAAGTGTTGCACGGGTTCAAATTCCAATCGTTGACTTAACTTGTAATTCCATGCGAACTTTCCTCAAAACATCAGACCAAGCTGTCTTTAACATTTCCATTCATTCTGGCTCTCATGTGACTTTGCGCGTAAAATTTGAAAGAAACGAAACGCATAGTGTTTCTTTCACGGAGGGTTTCAATGGTAGAAAATTCTTGCATCAGAAACATTCTTTTACGTCCAATGGTTCGTACCATGTCCAGGTTAAGGCCTTTAATTTTCTTGGAACACTAACTAGACAGTGTGAACCAGTAGTTGTCGTTCAGAACCCTCTGCGTGATATCAGTGTAATCTCTGACAAAACAGTAGTCAAAGTTGCGGATGAGGTAATATTTTATCTCAGTACCTCAGTTTCTGAACAGTTTCTACCAACCGATGCTTCGTGTGTCTGGTCATTTGGAGAGGACTCTCAAGTCAAGGAAATGCGTTTAGTATTTAATCAGGGAATAGTCATTTTGCATCATCGTTATCTATATCAAGGGTCATTCAAAACTTCAGTTAACTGTTCCAATGAAGTCAGTCAAATTTCCGTAGAGACTTCCGTCACGGTTTTGGAACCAGTCAAGCCAGTCATGAAGGTATGTTTTCAATGCGATTACTTCACCAACATAAGTGAACTTACATCAAGAAAATATTTTGCTCTCGGCGAAAAAGCAACATTCCTGCTGACGTCGCAAGATTTTGACAGGGTGTATCATTGGACCATGACTGCTCATGGAAGTCTTGGAAATACCACAAAGCCTTATCTTTCCGTATTCTTGAACAAAACTGGAATATTCACCACCACTGTTGAAGTTGACAAGGTGGTGGAACGGTTATCTGCTTCTGTTACGTTTACAGTGCAAGAGAAGATTATCGGCGTTTTATTCACGTCAAGTAGATTTACCTGGCTAAGGAGTGCAACTTCCTTTAAGCTCGCCTTATCTAAGTTTCATTACGGTGACTGCTTTGTCGTATCATTCAATTCTTCGTTTAGCGATGTAACGGATTGTGCTTCAAGTAGCACATACGGTGAATCAAATACCTTTGAGCTCTCGTTTAACCGCACTTTTGCCGACGAGGGCAGTTATAACATCTGCGTCAGCGTTTTTAACAAAGTGTCCCATGAAAGACACTGTATATTGGTTATTGTGAAGAAGCCTACCTGCAAAATAGTCAACGTTTCTATATGGGATTCCAACAGGCCATTAAGCGTCGGAATTGAGGAAACTGATCTTCAGACAAAGTATAATAGATCTCAAGAGTTTCAGCTCGATGGTCATTTCATAAATAATTGCTTATTACCGGATTCAGAGGATGCCAAACTCTCATGGCAAATAAGGAGAGTTACCGTGGAACTTGGCGAGGGAGGGAGGCGGAAGCGAAGGCGCCGTGATTTGGAATCATCTCGGGTCGTTTGGGAAAGCGGTGGTTCAAATATTGTGGTCTTTGCTCGCTCCCTAACATACGGAGAGTATTATTTTGTCTTTTCAGTTGAGCTAACAAGCCCTGATGTAATATCTCTTTACGGTGTTGTTGATGGACAGGCGGTAGTGAAAGTGGAAATGGTGCGCTCGCCAATCGCTGGACGAATAGCGGGTGAAAGATTCAGAGATGTTGATATTGAGAAAGAGCTACGTTTAGAGGCAGCTTTTTACGACCCTGATATGCCACCAGGAAGCGGTCTCATAGGCATGAAATATGAATGGTATTGCAGGACGCAAGATGAAACTAGTGACCTCTTTGTCCACTGCTTCGAAAAAGGGAAGAATTATGAAACCTTCCCAATAGCCAGTCTGACTTCTTCGTTGTTCAGAACGAGCCTCGACAGATATATTGCAAATAGAACCTACATATTTTCCGTTAAAGCAATGAATCAAGACGATGGCCGCACTGCTGAAGATGAGGTGTCAGTGTTCGTTCTACCTCCAGGTCCTCCTTTGATGTTAATTAGGTAGGTCTGTTGAAGGATAAACGCTAACTCATCTAGGGTATCCTTATTTCAAGGTGGGTCTGAAAAGTGTGCAAGAGATGAGACAGAGATGCAGCAGTGGTGAGAGCACTCGCCTCCCACCAATGTGACCCGGGCTCGATCCACAGATTCCGCCTCATATGTGGGTTGAGTTTGTTGGTTCTCTACTCTCTTGCGCCCGTTTCTCAAAAGTCCCAATAATCTTTCGGACCCGAAAAGCCATTTCCGAAACTCTCGTCCGCTTGTTTGGATAAGCTGGTCTTGTGACGTGTTTTCAAGATAACAAAAGACAAAATAATGATGGAGTTTGTTGGCTTAAAAGCTGTCTGTTCTCAAGATATAGAGAAAATTGTGACACCCGAAGAGATCCCGAAAAGTTTTGGGGCTTCCGAGAAACGGGCCCCTGCTGCGAGAGGTTTCTTCCGGGTACTCCGGTTTCCCCCTCTCTCCAAAAACCATCATTGATTTGAGTAGATTTCTGTACAGCGTTGTCCCCGATTAGTGCCCCAGCGATAACTACAGTTGGCACTCTATTATCACGTAAATACGTGATACCATAAACCTATAAACCAAGGTTCATCAATTTTTCTAGTAATCATAACCACTACAATTTTCTCAAATTTGATTGGTGCATTAACTGCTATATTTTTTACTAATCATTGAGTATGGCTGTAATCGGGCACTGTAATTGAACACTGTAATCGGACGGTTTGCTGTCATTAGACTGCACTAAAACTTAATCTATATAACAATCACAATTTACCGCAATAATCATAGCAGCAACCACTTACCCTACCAAACTAGGGATTTTCCAGAATGGACGAATTTGTAACATTACACAGTGAAAGAGGAATGCACTTGTTTACTAGGAAATTTTAGTTGTTATGATTAATTGGTAACAGGACTTCGTGTCGTCCAATTGGATCTGTAATCATACTCGTGATTAAACAAATCGGACTCCCGCATTTTGTTAATCACTCGTATGATTACAGACCGAATTGGACTCCACTCAGTCCTATTATCATTATAAATTTTTGGCCACGCGGTTTCAATTAAAACATATATGACAGTTTCAACGTTAACTCTGAATCCATAGATCTAAAAGAAAATGATGAAATACCCATCTACATAATACTATCTTTAGCCTGAGCGAAAATGATCATCGCATTGAGTGCAACTTAAGCAGCTGCAAAGGAATCTGAATCCAGTCGCAATCGTTGACTGCGCATGCAACCCGCTTGAGCAAATCTTGAATATACTTGACCGAACGATTGTGCTGCTTTGCTTTTCCTCCTAAGTTATCAATTCACATGCATGGAGGCTGGTCAGTTTTATCAGTTACTGATAAGTAATTATTTCCCTATGTTCGAAGCCTTTAAGTCAATCAAGGACCTCAGAAGATTCTTCCACATGTAGCACTTGACAAAAGTTGTCCAAACAAAATATTCTATTTCTTTTTTATCCTATAGCTGCGATCAGGATTGTTCAGGTAACCTTCCGCCGTCAGAAGATCTCAGACTCGAAGCCATTTGTCAGGGCCAGTGCATTTCTTTTCAGCTGTCATTTCGCTGGGAACTTTATGAAAGGAGCAGAGATAACTGGACCCGCATCTATCCTCCTGAAGAGTTAGGCATGGCATCAAGAAATCGTGACTTCCTTATTCGCTCACACATTTTTCAAAACATTCTGGGTCCGGGAGGAGAGTGTCTTGTCAAGCTGGAAGTGCGAAGAGAGGGTGGAAGGGCAGGGTATTTATCAATAACTTTGAAAGTAAACCAGCCTCCTGAGAAAGGAAACTGTTCATGTACTCCGCCGACAGGAGAGCTTGCCAACACTGAATTTCAAGTTTTCTGTGAAAACTGGATGGATCCTGATACACCACTTCGTTACAGCTTTACTTACGGGGAAGACGAAAAGCCAATCCTCACATCTTTAGAGGATTCCACTTCTTCAAGGAAATTTAGAATCTACAAGAATCTTCCAGAAGAAATTACTTCAGTTTCAATACCAATTCGAGTATCGGTTGAAGACGCTCTTGGAATGAACTCAGAGTTGACTTTCTTTCTAGAGGTACTGAAGTATTTCTCTTCCATATCTTTTTTCTTCTCTTTCATACCTCATTTATGTCTCCTTCTTTTATAACATTCTATTGCAAAGTGAGAAATTGTTTTCGCTGATGGCCTATAAAAGGAAAAAAAGTACGCTGTAAAATTAGGGAAAGATTTCCGTACGGATCCGATGGTTTAATTAAGCATTTTTCATTAGAGCTGTCGGGATGAGAAATTTAGGTTGCTTCAACAGAATTCGAATGCGTGAAATCTGCGATACCATTGCATTGTTTCGCCGACCAAACGATGAAACTTAGGAGCATAAAGTAGTCCATAGGGACAGGTGATAGAGCAAGATACTGGTATCGTGGTGTCTAGCACTGTCCTCGGATTATTGTTATTGTTGCTATTATGATGAAGATGATTATTCTTATTACTAAATCGTGTCATTTCCTTGTAGGTGAAAAATGCACCAATGGCTGCAGTGGATCTGGATTCTGTCTTGGACGACTTAGATTCTGATGATGGGAATTCAACAACTGAAATCAGCAACCCAGAAGAAGCTCGAGCCGAGACTCAAAAGGTTGTCAATCTCTTGGAACAGCTTCTTCTGTCGGATACCGACGACCAAGACGAAGATGGCGGCACAAGTGACGGAGGTGGAAATGGTGACGCAGGGACAAGTGGTAGCAGTAGTGGTGGCGCTGGTGGTGGTAGCGGTGGCAACGGCGGAAGTGGTGGTAGTGGAGGCAGTAGTGGTGGTAGCAGTGGTAGCAGTGGAGGCAGCAATGGTGGCTCTGGTGGCGGTGGCAGTGGCAGTAGCGGTGGCGTCGGTGGAAGTAGTGATAGTGGTGGTAGCAGCAGTAGTAGCGGTGGTGGTCAAGGCCAGCATCAATCTGGTGCTGGCCAACCAGGATCCAATGAAATAGCAGTAACTATAGCACCAACCAAACCACCCATGTCTGCAAAGGAAATTCAACGTGCTAAGGTAAGGTTCCTTTCGTTTTTCTTCAGTTACTCAGTTAAGGATGTATGCGATGATTGTTAAGCGCGCGCAAACAGTGCATCTTCTGGGAACGCTCACAGTGCTGCATTGTTTCATCACATCGTGCATTGAGTGAGCATGCAGATTGAAAATGTTGGCAATTATGATCTCGATGAGAATTTATTATTATGGGATGAATACCATAAGAATACCAGTGCATTGTTTCGCCGACCATACGATGAAACTACATACCTCAAGAGCAAGAAGTAGTCCATGAGGAGTGTTTTATGGCCCAGTTGTTAGAGAAAGGTACTGGTAACGTAGTGTCTTGCTCTTTCCCCCGGACTTTCGCCGTGGAGGAAGCAAACACGCTGTAGAAGTTTCAAGTTGAAGGGCATCCCCAAACCGTTCATCCACATTCCAAAATCTTTTATTGTTATCATTATTTTTTCCAAATGCAAAGGAAAGATGTCGTCCCTGTGAAAGAGTCTGCTATTATTATTATTATTATTATTATTATTATTATTATCATTATCATTATCATTATCATTATCATTATTATTTTTTTTTTTTAGTAGTAGTAGTAGTAGTAGTAGTAGTAGTATAGTAGTAGTAGTAGTAGTAGTAGTAGTAGTAGTAGTAGTGGTAGTGGTAGTGGTAGTGGTAGTGGTAGTGGTAGTGGTAGTGGTAGTGGTAGTGGTAGTGGTAGTGGTAGTGGTAGTGGTAGTGGTAGTGGTAGTGGTAGTGGTAGTGGTAGTGGTAGTGGTAGTGGTAGTGGTAGTGGTAGTGGTAGTGGTAGTGGTAGTGGTAGTGGTAGTGGTTAGTGGTAGTTGTTGTTGTTGTGTTTTTCATCTTACAGCTAAACAGATTTTAAAGAGCTGGTAATGTTCAACTGAGTATTAGGTTGCAACCCGCAACCCTAGATGTTCAGTGCATATCTCAAAATCCTAGCCGTTCTTAGGAAACAGGCCTTTTGGGGGGTTCCAAAGTTCAGATTATCCTTGGTCTTAACTAACCTATGGTTGAAATTCTTTTAGATTGTACCCAAAGCTCCTATTACTATGGGAATCACCGTCACTTCACTGCCGCTCCAAATCCTCTTCAATTCCCATTTGAGATCCTAATATTTGTCCACCTTTTCCTTCTCTTTCTCGAGAACACGGGTGTCAAAAGGGCATGATACATATATAATAACTTACAGTACGGACCTCGAACACGGTTAGTAATAGGTATATACAAGTACCTTCATTGCT
Organism: Montipora capitata; assembly: GCA_949126865.1. Lineage (NCBI taxonomy): Eukaryota > Metazoa > Cnidaria > Anthozoa > Scleractinia > Acroporidae > Montipora > Montipora capitata. The sequence goes on from OX421450.1 coordinate 9,282,166, forward strand.
AGTTAATGTAATTAATTCCTGTTGTCCTGACAGATCATCGAAAAAAGTCTTTCCAAGTTGCAAGCAGTAACAAATGTTTTGGCCAACAGTGAGACCATCTCAGTCAGCGAGCTTCTGGTTATTAGTGATGCAGTTGTGAGGGTTACAGAGAATAACGAAGTCTTGACCCAGAATGCAAGGGTACATTTCTCTCAATGTTGTCATTAATAGAGAGATTAAGCGTCGCGTTTAGGTGAAACGGCAAACGGAGAACGATGGGCTGCTGCTTGTCATGAAAGCACGAAAATCATGTTATTCTAGCTTGTCTCTCTCTCTCTTTTGAAATATTACTTAATACCTGCTGCTAATAAGCAAGAAATGAGCTCATGTCAAACAAGCGTCTTCCATTTTGGCAAAATTTAATGGGAGGTATGCCGTTTGTCGCAAACGTGATGCTTAATAATCTCTCTATTGCTTCAACAGTTTTACGTGTAGACTATGCCAAATAGGAAGCAGAGAGTGGGTAGCGGGTGCTTGCGAAAAACAAATTTCTGGTGACGGGAGGCTCAGTTGGTTGAGCATCGGGCTTTCGTGCGGGAGATCGCAGGTTTAAAACCCCAGTTGGACCAACACTCAGCGCCTTAAAAGGATCCTGAGGAGAAAGTGCTGCCTTTGTGATTTTTATCTGCAAACGTTTGGAACTTTCAAGTGTTATCGGATAACCCGTCTCACAGCGTTACTGCTCCTCAATATCCAATGACCAGTGACATGCTTTCCACTTTTCCAAGATTGCGACAGTGTCTTTCTAATTTCAAAATATCGAAAACGAGACTAGCGAAAACACAAGGAAGGTGAAGTGTGGCATGTTTGTGAGTCAAAGATCTGGCGGTGGAAGCAAATTATCTGAGCAACAGATAAACGCCTATTTCCTGGCTTTGATAACCTTCGTTCCTCTTTCGCGTCTTTTAGGGAAGCAGTATTGATTTAATCTCCAACATAGTAGCCGCGGTTGATAAGCCAGACGCTTCAGCCGCTAGCCTGGAGAAAATGGCGGTGATGATTGGGAAAGCTGTTACAAACTTGCTGAAAAGTATACTGGATGGCTCACCAGTGAGCCTTGACGATCCCTTCTACAGATGTGATGACAGCGTCAAGGTAAATATCTCTGTCCTGTTACCAGATCATTAAGTAATATGAACATTGTTGAGTAATATGTCAATCTCTTAATTAAGATCTTTTTTTGTGAGCTAAGAGCTGGAATAAATGCAAAATTGGCCTCCAGTCTGTCTAGTAAGAGTAACGTAAATATCTTTATTATCAGAACAAATCCAAAGTTTGAAGACGCTTCCTGATTTCACCCTGTAAGGGAAAATGATAAAATAATGATTGTTATTGTTTTGTGTTTTTTGAAATGGCATTCGACGTTGTAGTTGCGTAAAAGTAATAAATCCCCCTTCCGTCCCCTTATGAATCCTGTGTTTTGAAACAAATCTTCCCTTTCGTCCCTAAGTAAATCAGTCTTTTTTCACTTCGGCAACTTCCCAACTATACCCCTAGTTGTGTGGACTTTGTCACATCCTACATCCAACGAAGATTTTAAATTTCGCGCTCAGCAATTAGCTTCGCATCAATTCTGAAAATCTTTTGTTTTAGCGACAAAACAATCTCTAAGGTGAAACAAAAGAAATTACCATAAAAGGAGTCTTAAGGTGTGCTGTTATCTAAGCAAAATTCAAACCTAACGTTTGATATGACACGGGCAAATTAAAGTAAAGGTGACACAGACTATTTAAGTCATCTGCAGTAGTAAGAACGCAACATTCATTTGAAAACAAAAAAAAAAAAATACAATGGACAGACAAACAAACACCAAGGTAAACGGACGAGCAGAGAGACATGCGTGGAGCTCGAGACAGAACTACTCATGAACAATTAAATGAATGCGAGGAAACGTATTTATTAACTGTCTTGATACTTCTTCCCTCTAAAGGAAAATGGAAGAGAAGCCTCGAGAAAGATTTTGAAAATTATGAAGGATATGCTTACGGCTGTATTAAAGGCTAAATCACCAGGCGATGAAGACACCGTCTTTAATACTACGCTAATACGAGTGGTGCTTCATAAGGCATTGGCTAACACTTTGAACGATTCTACAATCGGCAGCGACCTAGGGCTCTTCACTCTTCCAAAACTAGGATTGTTTCAGAACGGAGTCTTCATGGATGATTCCTTGGGCCTTCAGGTAACAAAGATATGTTATCTTACAAAGAAAACGAAATTACCCATTTACAACTCTTTCTATTTATATAAGATGTGTTTATCAAAATTTCTTCAGCCGAAACGAGTTGATTTACTATGACAAACGGACGTTTTGGACAGCTTCATTAGTCTATGTGTATCATGCATGTTTGCAATTGAGTGACGTCTTTCTCCTCCTTTCATCTCTCCGAGGCCAAACCGGTCACTTTTAAACTCGAGAAATGCTGTGAACTTCGTATAGTATTCTGCTAGAAATTACATTTTACGATACATACTTAATTGACCACTCCCCATTGGGGCTTTTCAGGGCCCAATGCAATGAAACACAACGAAACGACGGAACAGAACAACAACAACAACAACAACAACAACAACTGTTAAGAGTCCCGACTGGCCGGAGGCAGACCAGTTGGCTATTTACAAGTGCAGCTGGGAAATTGAGCCAGGGACGAACCTGGAACAAATTCAACGAGTGGCCTGAGCGGGTCTTGAACCCGGGATCTTCGGATTTCAAGGCAAACGCCCTAACCACTGGGCCACACTGCTTCCCTCCACGGTTTTAACCCCCTATACGAAGAAAATTTTCCTATTGCTCATTCAAAATAGCAATTTAAGTCCAACTGCGTGCTCCGTAAAAAGTGGAACAAAGGACTAAGTTAATGCAGTTGAAACAATTGATAAAAGTTAACTCGCGAAAATCCGATTTCTTTTCACTTCGTATGACGTGCATGCTAGTGATTCTTTTCTAGTGGTTCCATTGAATAATTTATGCATTCTTCAAAGTGTACACTTTAAGTATCAAGAATAAGGAAATAGCACTTAATTGTCCTAGATGCTTTCCTTCGACATTTTATTATTGTACTTCATATAAAATCGACACATACTTTTGCAGATGGTTTCCTTTGATGGAAACCCATACGATGATTGTGAAAAAGAAGCTAATACCACGACATCAGTACTATCTTTAGAAGTTCAACAATGGAATGGCAGTACGGTTAGCTTAAATGATTTACTAGAGGAAATAGTCATGACAATTCGTACCTCGGAGGTGCCATTTGACTCGTTTATGGATACCTTTATCTTGGAAGTCAATAAAACAGGATACCAGTTTCACAGGTTTAATCATAGCTTGGAAGACGTTGCCCTGGGCATAGAATTCTTCTCTGAAGAAAACAAAATAGACGCGTGGGATTTGATGGTGGCTCATGGCAAACGACCATCCATGCAAAGCAGTTTAGCGAAGTGGTCTGTCAATGGAAACAAATCAAAACTGTTCCTGTTAGAGTCTAGTTTTTTGACGGATGAAGGAACGTATTATGTAAAGGTGCAAGGAAAATCAAGTTGGTCTTTGAGGAAGAGTAAAGCGTTTAACGCCTCGTACAGCCTTAGGATATCCACTGTGAGATGCTTCTTCTGGAAGGAAACGACAGAAATGTGGAGCTCGGAAGGATGCAGGGTAAGTAACAATTGATACATTTGTGTCAAGTTTGGATTGGTTCTCATCCATCGTTGGCACACTGATGAAACCGCCTACTTGACAACTGTTGATGGTCATCGATGTTTAATTCCGTACGTGCATGCAAGCCCTGTACCTCATCAACAATTGGTAAAAGAAAACTTTCTTGACGAAAATTACTGATTTGCCTATGAATTTTAATTCTAAACATTCAAGAAAATCAAGCCATTTTCTCGTGTGGGCATCAAAACCTATGCAATCACACCAACGGGTTAAGAAAAATAAAGCATTCTCTCGTTTATAGAAAATACATTAGCATAATGGTGAAAACAAATTGGTTGGCATTTCTTTCTCGTGCTTCCTACTGCTCTCTATTTTTTTCTTATTTGTCCGGATCAGCTAGGGCATGGACTAAGTCTCAAGTCTCGAAAGAACGTTAAAATTTGTGAAATTACTTTATATTACAACAGGCTGGTGTTGAAACATCTTCCGGCGAGGTCCAGTGTCTTTGCAACCATCTAACATCATTTGCTGGTCAGGTTCTTGTAGTACCAAATGTAATCGATTTTGACAAACCGCTCGTCAGAGTCTTCTTGGAGCTGTTGATGCTCCCGTCATCAAACGAAATTGTTCTTCCAGTCGTTATCTCCACTTTCTGCGTTTACATTTTACTGCTGGTATGGGCTCGAAGACTGGATGTTCGCAATTCAAAAAAGGTGCATAAAATTTAAAAGTTCACAAAGTTAAACAACAAAACCAACAACATGAGATATGGCAACATGGGACAAGACTACATTTATAAATACTGTTTGTCTTTCATTTTACTTTTCTTCAGCTTTACGACGTTAAACTCAACATTATGTTCTGAACAGTACACTGTCTTAAGGTCCGCTTTAACGGAGGGAGGGTGCTCCGGCTAACCGAGCTATCCTGGCAGAGCCAACTTTTCTTGCGTTTCTTTAGAAAACGTTTTGAAGCGTTTACGCGCTAGACAGAGTAACCCGCCTTCCCTGGGCACCCTGTCTTCTTTTTTCCATGTAAACGGTTCGTGCCGGGTTACCGTGGCTAACCGAGCTGGGAATGCGGCAAAAACATGGCGGCGCGAAATTACCATCCTGGGGAATTGTTTCGTCGTTATCACTGGGCCAGTAGCATCAACTGAACGAAATGAGAAATAAAGTGCAAAGTAGTTTCCCTAGACACTGAAAAGAGTCCGCTAGAGGAACAAGTAATAAAAATTTTTAAAAAGTTTCCTTCAAAACGTTTCATTTGCCCGGCGACCACTCAAATGATAGCCCGCTAGCCATCCCATTTAGGGGAGTTTCATGTAAAGGCGGGCAATGCCGGTGTTAACCCCCCTACCCGGGTAACTCGGTCTGCCGGGCACCTTCCCTTCAAGTAAACAAGCCCCTTACATAGAAGTCGTCGCTAAGATGTTTACTAAAGAATCATTACCTAAACTCGATTATGATTAGCCACTAGTAGACAAGACAAAAGCGTTAAAGTTTCAGTTTCAGTTTCAGTTTATTTTTTCGCCAGATGTTTTACAAAATTCGTCATAATTACGGTAATATTAAAATTCTGGCGAGGAAGCTCACGAGGAAACCATATGGGCTTATGATTGTGAGCTCCCTCTTAAAATGTACAGTATTAAATAATTTAACATATGATTAAATAATTTAACATATGAATATAAAGTATGATCACTTTATCTGGTCCATGGCATATCCCGTCTGCGCATGCATTCTTAACCTTGTTCCATTTTCGTGTCCTTCTAGGCCGAAATCGTAAAGTTGGAAGACAATAAACGCTCTAACTATCACAAATATGAAATTCTGGTGTTAACAGGGATGAGAAAGGGGGCTGGTACAACCGCTGACGTCTGCTGTGATTTAATTGGTCTGGATGGCGACAGCGGTCCACGTCTACTGGGAGACCCTAACATGGAGAGGTTTCAGAGATCTGGGATGGATGCTTTCCTTCTCACTTCTCCTTACCATCTTGGGGAGCTTACCAGCTTAAAAATTTGGCATAACAATTCTGGATCAAGCCCGTCATGGTATTTAAAAGAGGTCATCGTACGTGACCTATCAGACGAGAACGTTTTTGTCTTCTTGTGCAATCGTTGGCTCGCTGTGGAGCTTGATGACGGTGAAGTTCTTCGAGAATTGCCGGCTGCGAAAAAGGACGAGCTGAAATCATTCAACCGTTTATTTTGCAGTGGCACACAAAAGAATATCACGGACAAAAACTTGTGGTTTTCCGTTTTCTTGAGACCAGAATTGAGTAGCTTTAGTACGGTCCAACGCCTGTCATGTTGCCTGGCCTTGTTTTGCTGCACAATGTTGGCCAATGTAGTTTATTACGAAGTTGATAACGAACAGCCAGATTCTTCTGTCCTTTCGGATCGGCAGTTGATCATCGGTTTGATAACAAGCACAATAATTTTTCCGCTCCACCTTGCAATTGGCGAACTTTTTAGGAACATACGACCAAGTAGGGCAAAGAAAGGGAAAAAGCACTCATTCAAGAAAAACAATTGCCCAGAAAGAAGCAAAGCCTACAAGGGTGATTTTGAAAATATTGTAGAGTGGTATCGAACTCAAGAGTTAAATGACGACGAACTTAATACTGGAAACATAGCTGTCGGATTGCCGCCAGTTGAGACAGTTGACGAAAAGGCGAAGACCACCGAATGGCTGAATAGAAATTTAAGTAGTTGTGATGACGAAAGTCCTTTTGCAGGGTTTGCACAAAACGAATGGCATGAGAACGAGGGAGACTTTCGTGTTTCCGTCGAAAGCAACGTTGAAGTGCAGGTTGACGAGAAATTTGGAACCGGGCCTGGGAGCATTAAAGAAAAAAAAGAACAACTACCAGACTGGTTCCTTTATGTTGCTTGGTTGGTGGTATTTCTCTTGACTAGTTTGTCAGTGCTCTTTGTCATTTTATACGGCTTACACTTCGGGGTGGAGAAGGCTGTGCATTGGCTGGTCTCTCTACTAATAGCTCTTGTTCAAGATAGCCTTGTGAGTCAGCCGATTAAAGCGCTATTCGTTTCTCTGGTCAATGCCCTTCTAATCAGAAAACCGGAAGAGCAAGTGTCAGCAGCTTATTTAGAATGCAACGAGGACAACGATGACCTTGATTATTTTCACGAGAATCGTGAACCAAAACAGGAATTTCCTGAGTTTGAGAAATTTATGTATCGTAGATATGAACAACATACTTCAATCAAAATTGAACCACTCAGTCCAGACGAGCTTGACGAAGCCAGGGCACTGAAGCAAAGAGATATCAGAATGTATCAAATTCTGAAAGAGATTGTCCTATATGTGTTCTTCCTGCTTGCTTTGTGCATGGTTAGTTTCGGCCAACGCGATCCCAAGGCATTTCTTGTCTCCAAGCTAATCGAAGATACTTATCTGGGTGGAGTTTACGCTGGCACCAAATTGAATGAGGTACGTGATCTGTGGTGATTTTCTTATAACGGGAATGCACCGGCCGCCAAACAAGACAAATGACTCAAACTCTGAGGCATTTATGTCTTAACGACAGAAACGAAATTGACCATTTCAAGTGTGCACCTGGTGTCAAGTATTTTACATCAAAGTGGTGTTTATATTTTCATTCTTGAAGTACTATTTCAAAAGCCCCAAAGATGAGTGTTTTGGGGACTTAACGTGAGCCGTTAAATTCAACGTCAGCAGTAAATAAGCTTGGTGTAAAGTGTGCATTGTAAAATGTTAAACTTAATAACATGTTCTTGCTTCATTGAAATGCAAATTAAGAGAAACTTTTCACATGGGTTTGAAAGCGTTTCCAAACATATGGTATTAAACTCGCCTTTCACTGAGTCTTTGATTTCAAATCTGTTTTATGGTTTTAAAACAAACAAACAAAGAAACAAAGACAAAGGCAAACAATGGCCACGATAATGAATTTTTCAGGATATTATCAATTGAAACATAGAAAGAACAGCTAGCCACATCAATTGTGTCAAAAACAAAAAGGTCACAACAATCACATCTTTTAAACTGCCGGTAATGTCAAATGAAAGACATAAATTGCACAGTAAGAATTATGAGGGATCATTAAGTCGAAAGATCAAAACAGACAGTGACACAAATAACCATGCCAGTCGCATTGTACTGTACTGCTAAAGGTAACAGATTTATATTGATGTTGAATTTACCCTGTTCCAGGGCGATGGCATCAGCAACTACTGGAAATGGATCGAAGGGGGCCTTTTGCCAAGTCTGTCATCATCAAGCCGAGACTGGGCCGTAGGATGTCATCCTTTGCAAGAATACACTATTGACTGCAACTCACGCCTCGTTGGAGGAGCACGAATTCGACAACTGAGAATCAAATCAGGTAGCGAAGGCAACTGCAGAAACTTCCTTCAAATGGACCTCTCTCCGAAATGGCGGCAACGGAATTGGATTAACTAAAGAGCACCTTTACTTTAGTAACCGGGCAAATCTTCAGCGCATTAGGTGTTATATCAGCTGAGAAATTGTAAGTTGAAATTTGACGATTGTGTGACGTTTGTATGACTTGGGGTATACGCCATATCCCCAATCATATAAACGTCTGTAAATCTTTCAACTTACACCTGATATGCCGAAACTTTGCTGGGTTACTTAAGTAAAGGCGTTCTTTCTATTTCTAGTATTAGTTTTTAATTTTAATTTATTTGAATTTTCGGCTCCATTTTTGAAAAGGGTCTATTATCGACGTTCGCTTTATGTTATGGTGCATCGAAGTATCTGCCTACATTCCTGGAAAAAATTCTAAGGAAAGTAGCCAGTTATCTAGCATTTAAATAGCCTTACCGTTTGGATTTGAACTCTCTATTGATAACGTTAGCATTCAGTAAGTCACCCACTTCCTGGGATTGAGTCTTCGCGAATAACTAGCCTACTCCATGAGGAGCAGCTAGTCGGGAAAGTGATGTTCCGGTATATGCCTATAGCTTTTATAAAGCTTCTGTAACATATGCCTCCCATGATGAAATAGTTGCTTTGGCAACGGGCGAAACCGCAACCCAAAAATCAGTCCTAGGCAGGACTCGAACCTCCGACCTCCATAACACCGGTGGGATTTTCTACGCAAGGAGTCATGCCCAGGACCTTGCAATTGATTTTATCTTAGGTTCCTTCCAACAGGTGCATTACACCACTGAATCCAATACTGGCAATTCTCCGATTGCATCTGATCTTACCACAAAGAGTAGGTGTAGCAAGATGTATGGCTTGAGACATGCATCATTTATTCTATCCTCAGGAGAGTGCCAAGTACCTGAACCTATGCAAGAAACTTTGCAAGGATGCAATGACTACTATTCAATTTTTAAGGAAGATAAAGATAATTATACAGTTGGCTGGGAAAGGACAAACAAAACATCAAATATAACCTCCTCGCCTTGGTATTACAGGTCTAGGACTGAACTTGGTGGACTTCCATTCTTGGGTGTTACGGCCACATACGGTGGAGGGGGTTACGCATTTGATGTAGGAGTTACCAACGTGACTGATGTGGACATAAATTCATTAAAAGAAAACTCGTGGATTGACGCTCGAACCCGAGCCATATTTGTTGAAATTGCCATCTACAGTGCACAAGTTAACATGTTTGGAGTCGCAACTTTTTTGACGGAATGGATTCCAACAAATGGCGTCGTGTTTTTTAACAACATTAAGGTGACAAGGTTGTATCGGCATGGGAACGATTTCGATAGCATAATGGTCGCTTGCGAGATTTTTCTCGCTGTGTTCTTTCCCATTTTCCTATACAACGAGCTGAAACAAATGTTTAAATTAGGGAAACGGTATTTTAAAGATCCTTGGAACTGGCTGGAAATTTCTCTGATTATTCTCATATTGACAGGCGCTGCTGCATTATTTCAAAGGACATCTTACACAAAAATGGCAATTGACGCAATGAAAGCTAATCCTAATCAGTTCGTTAGCTTCGTTCAAGCAACCACTTGGGACGAACTTTTTGGATATTTATTGGCATTTCTGGTTTTCTTTGCCAACATAAAATTCCTCAAACTCATTCGATTCAACCACAGAATCTTTTTGTTTACCAGGACTCTTTCTACCTCAGCAATGCCACTGCTGTCGTTCATGGTGGTATTTTTTGTCTTCTACATTGCTTATAGCGTTTTGTTTTATTCCTTTTATGGAGCTCTTCTTGCGGAGTACCAGTCATTTACAACTACAATTGAAACCTTGTTTAACACTGTGATGGGAGGATTTGATTTTGAAATTCTTCGAGAAAACAATAGACTATGGGGACCAGTTATCTTCTTCTCATTTATGATGATAATGGTAATGATTTTGATGAACGTTTTCTTGACAATTCTTATGGACGCATTTGCTGAGGTGCAAGAAGACGCTGAGAACTTGAAATCGAAAGATGCCGAAGTAGTGGACTACATGCTTGATCAGTTTAAGCAATATTTCTCTAGATCGGGTAAAGTTGGTAACCTCCCGGAAAACGATTACGATATTTCCCCAAATGAACTTGAAAGTAGTCGATCAGATAGTGAAAGGGATAATTATAACACTTCAGAAAATTGGCTGGATGGCTCTCAGCAAGAACTACTAAGAACGGTGGAACCTCTTCAAGATTCCTTTCCGTGCATTAAAAATTCTCTTGACCATGATCAACTCGGACCTAGCGAGCATTATGGGGAAAGAACTTCGCCTACATGGCCTTCGCTTGTGTCTCTACGCCGCGAACTTCAAAAATTTAGGCGCGTGTCAGTCAGTATTTCTAATAATGACTCAGCTGATCCAGCAGAAATTCGAACAGAAGGTAATGCAAGTTGCATTTTCACTGCATCTGCTGATGCACATGAGTTGTTTTCCAGTAAAAATTCAACTGTTTCTCAAACAGATCAGGAAGAGAATTCTGATAAGTCCTCAATGGCTTCTTATGAGAATTCTTATGAGTACGACAGTGGAAGGCATTCTCCATCATCAGAATACTCTCAAAACAGCCGTTGTTTCACTGCCGAAAACTCTGAAGAAGGTTTAAAAACATCCCTGGAATCGAGCTCTGGTTATTGTTCCTCATTTGCGGGAACCGTGAATTCAAAAGGTAAATCCGAAATGTCTATGGATTCCGAGGTATCGCACTATTACGATTTACTTGAAAGAGCAGTTGATCAACTCCGTGACGACGATGATAGTGTACGTACCAGTCTCGAAAATCAAGTGATGGATTCAGATCTTTTGCATTACTACAACCTATTGGAAAAAGCAGCTAAAGAGCAAAGGATGGACTCGAAAAACACCCTCGAGAAGTTTGATTTTACCAATTATCAAGTTCGTTTCAATAATATCGGGAACAAGCCTCCAGAAGAGATTGAGTTGGAACGCATTCTGAGCGTTGAGCCAATGCTTTCACATTTGCTTGGAAACTTTGCTAGTGTGGCTATGAGTGAAATTCAAGAGGATCAAATATTCGAACAGCTGGTTATGTCTTATGTAACTGTGCTTAATGAGATTTCATTTGAACCCGATCTGGCGAGCATAGAGAAGAAGCTTCTAAAAAAGTTTGATGAGAAGGCCAAATGGAAATACACCAGACACATGTTTACTCAAGCGTAGTTGACAATAGGGGGTGTTCGGCTGTTAATTTTGCTAAACAATACACAATTAATAGCAAAAGTTGGGTAAAAGCCTTACCAAATCCTGTATGCTTTCAGCTTTAAGGTCTCAATCAAGTTTATTTTTATGCATGGCAGGGTAAGCATCAGGGCATTGAGAGAAATTTTCAGTAAGAAGAGGTGTTAGTATATTTACAAGCCGCACAAAATTAACACAGCAATATGTTCCTCTATATAATACAAAAAGAAAATGCTTTTAAGTCGTACGTATTAACACGTTTCTTACTACAACCAAGTAGACGGAAACGGACATGACATGGTAAATTGGTACTATGATCAAAAAGTCACTTCCTTTTTTTAGTTAGATTTTGAAAGTGTGTTTGCTTAGCACCTGCCTGGCAAAATTTTGAACGTTGATTTTTATCCAACGGCTGTTTACTTTGAGTGTAAGTTTTGGATTTCACGGTACGTTATTATTCACGTTCAAAAACTGACCGACTGGACCTCAGAGGGTTGGATCTAGGAAAAAGTGAAGTCATTCAGTCAATAGAGCATTTTCACTTTCGTGACCAGCAGCCATTTTAGATTACTGAAACAAAAGAAACCATTTGCATAAAAAATTCCCAGAGGATTAGTTTGGTACACCATCATGGCCGCCATTTCTTTGTTTTGGAACACAAACATGGCCGCCGTGACGTCATATGAAGACGCTCTATAGCATAAAATGTCAGCGTGTAAACGCAGTTACTTATATATGCAAAACACGAGTTTAAAAGTCTGGAAGCCCGAAACTCCCGTGCTGCGTATTAATAGGGACGTTACGCAACTACGTTACACA
>OX421450.1:9299321-9324321 GCA_949126865.1 Montipora capitata
ATCTTCGAGAGCAGGATATTCTAATCGTCATTTTTATCTTATCATCCGCAGGACTGCTAAACACAAAAAAGACTTGTCATTTCTATTGTGTATTCAAGATCAATCTGCTACTACGCATTCGACAAAATTGAATCAACAAAATGAGAATAATTGTCTATCAAGAGAAGAGCTATTGATATCTTTAGACATTGAATCGAACCCAGGCCCTGCTGCTCATGGAACGAGTACACACACAGCACATACAATACTGAGAAATCCTTCTATAGCACTGTTGTAGGCTCGATTAGTTCAAAAAGGATTGAAGTCACTAGAAAGTACCTCAGATGGTTCATGCTTCTTTTCTTCTGTTGCCCACCAGTTATACAATGATCCTTCCTATCGCATGAATGTGCATGCTGCTAGAGTTGAATCCATCAGAAACAACCGTCAAAAATTAATTGTACCCATTACAGAGCAATTGTGCGTTCGTTGTCACAGCAACATACATGGTGTGATGTACTTATTGTGCAAGGAGTTTGCAATGTATTATATGTTACTATACGTATAAATGAATCCATTGAGGGGTGGGCACCAGTAACTGTTATCAGTCCTATAAGCGGACAACAGGGAACTACTGTGAACATTGGACATCTAGATGGAAGACACTATGTTTCAGCACTTCAGTTAGATTATTATAACGACAGAATTTCAGGTTATGAAATCAGCGGTGTTACCAATGTCAACAATTATTCAGAGCCTAGTAATAATTGATTAATTAACGATGGCCAAAAATGATGTGTGTGTCAGTAATAATTTCTACAAAGCAGTGGCAAGAAAAAGCTCATATGAGAGAATCTATCAAGCGGAAGAGACAAAATCACTTGAAGAGTTCAGGGAAAAGAAAAACAATGCAAAACGCCAAAACAGATCTGAAAATATTGAAGCAGCAAGGGAACAGGAAAAGAAAAGCAATCCAGAACATATCAGAGACCTAAACAGAAAAGCATAAAACCATTTAAGGAAAGCTATGCAGAGCTCAAGGATAAACCAAACTGAAATTTGTCAAGGTCAAGACTCTATTAGACATTCCATGTCAAAAGTGATTCAGTCTTTTTCGTGATAAGAGACACATGGCCCTGAATATATATGCACTTGCTGTGATCAGTTATGGTTCAGATCATCTGTTTCTAAGTGTAACAGTATCAAATATAGTGATAAATATTCGCAAGGTTTGTTGGAGGAATATATAACTGGCACAAAAAGTGTTAACTGATATTACATTATTACTAAATGGATCTGCTGTACTTGCTAAACCTGATGACATTAAGATATGACCTGGCAACAAAAATCACACCCTATTCAAAATTACCCTGTCATCTGTGCAACGAACTTTGAACACATGGTACAGCTCTTTATAGAGGATGTGTTAAAGAGTAATATTATACCTATTGGAGAAATGGTATACTTATTTCACAGGGTTGAATTCCAGCAATGGGGATTACCTCACATGCATTATTTTGGGTATCTAGTTGCATATGAGAGCCCACCGTGCTGTTACACAATTATCCAACTATCAATGCTAATGCCAATTTTAAACAATCGCGGTAACTTTCATATCCACGAGTAACGACAGTGGCACTTTGATTTTCTTTTCGATGCTGTCTTGGGTTCCAGTCCTAGCCCGACAGGTCACGCAAAATCGTGGCAAACGAAATTTTCCAAGAGCTTCGCAACATGACATCGATTTTACTCGTTTAGATCATCGGCGACCCCTATTTTTTAAATATATGAATCACTTGCTCTTCTTACAATCTACAAAATAGGGTGAAATGAAAAAAATCACAACGTAAGAAGTCATCTTTTTAAAATTACTCCTTTCCTTGTGTCCTGAATTCCGGAAGTGGTTAAAACGGGTAAAGCTTGCGAAAACGCCCGTTGAGGATTAACTATACTGTTTACGACTTCCCCAGCGGATGCAATTATCTAAAAAACCCACTCCTATATTTCTATGCACAGAAACCTTCACTCTAACATATTATTTAATTTTATGATTTTCGACGGATGAGTAGATGAGCCTACATCTCGTTATGATGAGTGGGCAGACCCATCCATCGAAATTGGAGCATTTTTCCCTTGCCTTTTTCTCCGAAACAAAGTCGGTGAGCCCAAATTTTTTTTTTTTTTCATTTTCGGAATAAGCAGTTTATGCCCAAACTTCAGGGGACAAATGAAACAAATTTCAATGTGGGACGATTCTCGGGCGAACGTCCTTAAACTCTCTAATTAATGTTTCCAGTTAGGAGCTCATGAATAGGAGAGAACAACTTCACCTTCTTCTCTGAGGTGACTACTTTAGTAAGGTCTGAGAAGACGACAAAACTGTTCTCTCCCATTCGTGAGCTCCTGACTGAATAACATTACATTATGTCCCACATGTTTACATTCAATGATGAAATGGTATATGAAACGAATGCAATCGAATCATAGCTTCATAGCTTCACTTGATGTTTACATTCATTTATGTCTATGTTTGTATGTGTATGTTATAAGGTTATGTATATGTTTGCATCCTATAGGTATATGTTATGTTTATATTGAGTTCTACATGTCTTTGAGGCGTCCTGAAAGGGCAATGATTTTGTGATAAAACTGCTCTAGATAGAAATGGACGGTCTTTAGGGTTCGGGTCATTCTCTGTAACAACTGGGACGATTTTACCGACTTTGTATAAATATTTGATGTAAGAGTAGAAATGTGATAAAAGGTATTTTGTTTTAATTTATCGGGTTATGGATAATTTACAAATTGTGGATATATCTCCTAACAACGAGTAAAGTGTTGGCCCATGTATAGATATACTTGTTCTAAATATCAGGCAAAAAAACTATTTTTTATGGTGGACAAACCCTTCCCAAAACACCGCTTGCTATGACAATCGCTGTGACTGCGTAACGAGGCTCCTCTCTCTTGGCTCAACGCAAACGACTTCTGTACATACAAATTATCAAGAGTAATCCTCGCTCTGCCGCCTTCAGCCACGGTCCAAGTCTTGCACGCAATTGTGATACTGATGTTTTGCCAAGTGGGTTCTTTTGGGCTTAACCTATGTTAAGCCCGTTAGGTTAAGCCCGTTGGCATCTGACTAATTACTGGGTTGCCTATAGGCAAACCCAGTCGAGGTCTGCGTTTAGTTTGTTTGTTTTCTTTTTTTTCTTTTTTTTCTTTTTCTTTTTTTTTTTTTTTTTTTTTTCCGTGTCGGTAAAAGTCTTGCCTGTCACTCCCCTGGTAAGTGGTGTCTTTGTGCATAGAGCCTTATGTGCGTATTTTCTTAGGATCGAGAGGGTAGTGGAACTGCGTAGATTTCTCTGGTGGACACAGTAGAATCATTAACCTATTGTAGCCTGCAATGGCGTCGAAAGTCATGTAACGCGAATGGCGTTTTAGTGGATCCTTAAACAAAATATACCCTTATGGAGCTCAATAATGGAAAGTCAGTTGGATAAACTAGGTGAAAAACCAACACCAGGAATCTCAAATGCGACGAGTAATGGACTTCGACAACAATCTATCGCCCGTCGAGCCGAAATCAAAGGGAGCTGTTTTTCTAAAATAATATTTTACCAAGTGTGTGTTATGTAGAACACTGAAACCAAATGGAAAATTCTCTGGTAACTTATGGGTTCAACAAAGACAGAGAACGAATCGAACACCTTACGTGGATCTGTGATCAATTCTGCACAGTCTGCAGGTAAAGAAAATAATTGGAAATGTGACAGCGAAGAATTATTTGAAAGAAAGCTTGTCGTGTATTTTGTGCTTCATTGTTCAAGGAAAAGGTTCTTCATGGAAACAGTTTGACCCTGAAATTTAGATTGTTGCAATATTGGGCATATTTGACACGATTGAGTTACTTCTCTTCACGCACGTAATGAAATAGAAGGGGTTTTTGCCTCTAATAGCAAATATGTTCTTTGTTTCAAAAAATTGTTCGCTGGAAAAGGTGGCCTTTATGAATTCATCATGTTTTATGATATGCGAGCTTAACTGGATAGTTTTTATGGCAATTGTAAAGCATTTTCTTGTCGAAATCTGGTTAGCGTCTTTCTGGTGTGTTAACTTAATTAAATCGTGAGTTTGTATTTGCCGTCTGCCGCGTAACCTTGATTTCCACTCACAAAACTACCTCCACAACCCACTTTTTGCGTAGAATAAGCTTTTAGAATGATGTTCTTGTCTTCTGTGGTGATACTAACGGTTCGGAATCATGTTGTGAAAAAATATTTATAACGGATCACACGCGCAACTTGATCGCCCGATTATGCATGACATCCATTTGACATCCCATTGAAAAAAACTCGTAAAATATTCGCGGACCGGTCGATTTCTCCGAATTGAGAAAGATTTTAAACAATAAGGGCCAAGTCGCACTAGAGAGCAATTTCGGATTTGTTCAGGACAAATCTGACTTGAAATCGGCCAGTGGCAAAAAAATTGTCCGGAAAGCTACAGTCGCACTTGAGAACAAAATATGTGAACAAAACATCACACCATGCTGTGAGCGTCACGCAATTTCCTGCGAAACCGCCTTTGCTCGCTGTTTCCATCCACAAACCGCGACACGAGGGATCTCAAAATGTTCTCAGCTGACGGAGATGTACGGCGCAAAGAAGTTTGGGATGATCCCGGCATTGAGCCGTCTTCGCTGAACTGAAAGGATTCTTGCAACGAGTCAGAACTCTAACCCTAAACCTAAACCTCTCGTTGAATATGTAAGGGTTAGGCATCGGATAGATCCATCCTGGTGGATATTGAGGAAATTGTTGCCCCATTTCATATGGAAAATATTGGTCGCCCGCGCCTGGATTCATGTTGTTGCCAAATGAGAACGTTATCAATTTTACCGCGAAGTCTATCGCATAGAGACTCTGCTACATATTACTGTGACCTGTCAAATCATTTCCGAATCAAGACACCCTCGCTATTGTTTTCCAAGATTTGTTTCAGTTTGGCCTGCTTCAGAGGTAGTCGACGGCATCTTTGAAGTTTGTCCGTCTGCGACCAAATTTTGTCCTTCGGTGGACAAACCGGTCGCACTTGGTTTTTCATTGTGATGACAGTTTTTTGACATAAGTAAACAGTTTTGTCCTCTTCCTGTGTCCTCCCTGTGTCCTTCCTTTGTCCTCTTCCTGTGTTGAGAATTTTGTCAGTGTAGTGTAAAGCCAAGAAATGAAGTTTATTTGGGAAGCCAACAATATTCCTTTAACTACCTTGGTTGTTAATCCAATTTATTGCTACGACTTGCTAGTGCGAAGATTGTTTCCATGAAAGTCACGTTTTTGCGAAATTTGAGTGTGAGAAATATCCCCTTTACTCTAAAACAAAAACATTAAAATAGTAACAAACTTCATAATTATTTGACCATTTCTTCTACTTTTGTGCTTGTCAGCATTGTGATTTGCGATAATTCGCAAGTCTGTTTTTTTGTATCTCATAGATGTTTAGACTTTCAATTAAATGGCTCGCGATTGTGTAAATAGTTCACCCTGAAGTCAAAATAGATACGTTTCTCAGGAACCCGACGAGTAATGGACTTCGACAACAATCTTTCGCCCGTCGAGCCGTAATCAAAGTGAGCCGTAGTTCTAATATTGTTACCAAGTTTGGTGTTTTGTACAACACTGAAATCAAATTTCACTAATTATTGTTAGTCAAAAATTATTTGAAAGAAAGCTTGTTGCTATATTTCACTTGATAATTCAAGTAAAGGGTTTTTCAGCAAAGGGTTTGATGCTGAACACTGGTGGGAAATTTATTTAGTCGCGTTTTTGACACGGAGTGTGTTGGCAGCTTGTTTGCACGCACGCAATGAAATGGGAAGTTTTTCCTTCCCTCTAATAGCAAATATGTTGTTTGTTTCAATAAAATTACTTTTGGCTGGAAAAGGTTTTTGTGAGATTTTTCTGCCTGTTCTGAATATCGTTGCGTATTATCCAAGGTTAACTAATTTGCATATGTGTAATATTTGTTTACACGTCTTAAAAGTTTCGTTAATCTTATCTAGTACGCACAGGGGAAGCTACCTCAGATCTTTGCCGCTTTTGGGGTTTGGTTTCGGACGCACTGGACTGACAAAATTTGTTTGGCCCTTCCAAAAATGTCGACGAAATTTGGCTCAAATTTTCAATTTTTCACGCGTGGAACCACTGAGAGTCTGAGACAGTAAAACATTTGTTAACCGCAAGTGTCAATCATACCGAAATAAACACCAAGTACTCCGACTAAAAATAGAGATTAAATGACATTTTCCTTCAAATCATCATAATCATGGTATGTAAATTGACAAATCTGTCAGATTTCACCTCTGACAAAAATTTGTCCTGCTCCCAGGCAGGACGACGGCGTTTCGAAAGTTTGGTAAGCCTTTATAAAATAATCACCGGTCGCACTTGTCTCAGGGAACTGGTGACTGATTTTTTCGCAAAATAAAAATCCGGGCCCTTTCCATGATTGCCTTATAAAGAAAGAAATCTGTCAATCATTAGAAAACCGTTACGAGTATGCGACATATGCATGCGAGGATTTTTTTTGCCCGTGGTGATTTGGCTATGAATTATGAAATCATTTTTCGCTAATGTTTATGAGCTATTAGCTTTGCTTTGCGGCAGTACGTACAGAGTTAAAACAATCCATTTCTGTTCCTTCTGCACCAGTTGTTACGCCTTCTGTGTATCATCTCGAGGACGTGACCAGCTATGTTTGCGGAATGAAGAACATTTGCTGTGTCAGCAACCACTTGACATGCGAAATGAAATAGTTGATGATGATTGGAGGATTTCGATCCTCAGCATAATGCCTTTTTGACAGGGAAGTTGACAGGCAGAATCACATGATTGAGAAGAACCATTTCATTGTCACTCCTGCGCGATCAAATTGTGGTGAAGTTAGTTGCCTTAGACCAGAGTTCGAAGGCATTACGTGTTTTGTGGCCATGTGGCTTTTTGTTGTATTGAGCTTCTTGCTGGGAACGCTCAAACCACTCACTTATGCACACGCCGTTCGCGGTAGACCCACACTAAAAGATGTCATTGAGCGAATGTTTTGGCCCGGGTCGGTCCGCGAACTGAGAGAAAGCTATATTGAGAACAAATGTGCACTAAATGAGCAAATATATGAGAATTATGATATGAACTACACTGATATGAACTGCTTTGAAACCAAATACCAAACAAGACAAGCACAGAACTGTGAAAGCCTCCAAGAGAAGAAAGTTGGTGAGCACAAAGTCAGTACTGACGCCTTCGAGTCGCAGAAAGATAGTCTGCTGAGCCGGATGCATTTAATTAAAATTCTGAAAAAGAAGGTGAATTTTCTATCCATTTGTATTATTATGGCTGTTTGTTTTCTGCAATTACTGAATTTCTGTGTATTTCGAGCTGTAATGCTATTTCATATTCAACTATTTGTATCGTTTGGAATCATCCTCACTAATGTTGTCAGCATTTTGTACCATGCTTGGTGCAGCGTTTTATGTTTGGATGAACCTATTTTGAATGCATTCAATAACTGTAACCTATTTGAGAAAGGCGCACAGCTATCTGTTGTTGTCGATGTTGATAATGAAGAATCAATAAATGACTTGCAACTTCGATCTCGTTATGGTAAGTTTGTTTATTGTAAATGTTTAAAAGGGCGTCGCCATGTTGTTCAAAAGGATGGAGAACCAAGCAGAATTTCAGCGAAACAGCTAACGCGAGCCTTACAGGAGAACATATTTGAGAATGCCGCACAGCCATCTGTTGTTGTGGATATTGATAATAAAGAATCAGTAAATGACTTGCAACTTCGATCTCGTTATGCTAAGTTTGTTTATTGTAAATGTGTAGGAGGGCGTCCAAAAAGGGACCGAGAACCAAGCAGAATTCCAGTGAAACAGCTATCACGAGCCTTGCATAAGAGCAGATCTTTCAGGAAATTAGTTCGAAAATATATTAAAAAGAACGTACCGAAATCTTCTGCCATGCATTTATTTACGAAATTGAGTTTACTTAATCGTAAGTTAGACTATTTGTATGTAAGACTAAGGTCTGCTGCTAAGAAGAGGAGTACACAAAGGACGTGGTGGACAGCACATCGAAGGAAAAAACCTAAAACTCGCCGTGGAAGAGTGAAACTTAGGTGTAACTATACTTCAGTAAGATCTGTTTATAAGAACGTTAACCATAGGATGAATCATACAGAGTTAAAGCTGTCTAATGATATAGAGAAAAACCCTGGGCCCATTGATCATACCAAAACTATTCAAGCGCCTTATAGTCAAGGCAATGTGGAATTGTTCGGCCAGAATGCAGGCACTCAGTGTGTAGCAATGTCTCTTACTTCACTTATCTATAATTACAGGAATAATATTCTATCATCAGTGGACTTGATCAACATCATGAACATTGGTAATGAATTGTATTCTGGGTTATCTAGACTGTCCAGACAAACTTTCCTGTTGTTAACTGAGTTACCAGAAGTGCTCAATGTGTTTAATACAGATTATCAGCTTCAATACAGTTCAAGCTATAGTGGTACTTTAAATGATAGATCCATTATACATGGTTTGAGTTTCTGTATGCCTTTGGTTGATGCTTTGCTAACATTAGTAAGGCAAAACTACCAATCCTTTCTTTTAACAATTGAATGTAGTACTGTTTCTATGTACTGTACTCCAGGTGGTAAATTTAAAATATTTGATTCACATGCTAGGGATGCATTTGGTATGCCCCATTCTCAAGGAACATGTGTATTATTAGAAGCACAAAGTATACGGGATGTCACATGTTATTTGCAAACCCTGTATGAAAATTCAAATACATTGTTTGAGCTGATAGGTGTTCACATAACAAGACTAGAAAAGGACAATAATCACTTAGTTGATGAGGACAGTGAAATCTCTCAATCAGAACTTGCTGATGATGGTGGAGAAATGGTGCATATTTCAACAAGAAACAATGAGTCTTTCATACGACACTGTTGTGCTTTATCGTTTTATAGCATTTGTTTTTCAGTGGTTAAGGCATGCACTTACTGGAATTCACAAACTCTAGAAGCAATTATTGACCATGGAAGTGAGTTTTACAAGGAACAATTTTCATGTCCTGATGAAAATCTCTGTTTACACAAATTTCCAAACAAACTTCAAATATATGATGCAACTATTGATGTTGTGTTTACAGCACAAAAAGAAGGCATATTTAGTTGTGCATCCAGCAGTAGCAAACTCTTCCAGAACTTTATTTTGGATAACACAAGAGGGAATACTGGATTTATAATATGGTTTTCAAATTACTGTGCAAGTTGCATATTTCAGCACAATTCTAAGACTAAAAGCATCAAATACTACTTAATAATATTCCATAGTGATGGAACTTTAGATGAATTTCAAACTGTCAATGACAGCAACTTCCTTCTTCAAGCCCTCACTAATACTGTTACAAAAATCAATACAACTAATAATTTAGAGGTAGCATACATTATCAGATTTCTAAACTGTTACAGTAATTTGTCAAGCACTTTAAGACAAAAGGTATTAAGGAAACACAAATCCAATAGGCAGAAAAATTCACTTGCCGAAAAACGAAGAGAAAGTTATGCAAACATGGAACCTAGTGCCAAACGAAAATACTTGGTTAGCAAAGCAGAATGGTACAAGTCATTAGATCCTACAGAGAAAGAAAAACTCTTGTCTGACAGAGCAGAGTGGTACAAATCACTAGATCATGCAAAAAAAGAACAACTATTGTCTGACAGAGCAGAGTGGTATAAATCTCGAGATCCTGCAAAAAAAAAAAAACTCTTGTCTGACAGAGCAGAATGGTACAAATCACTAAATGCTGCAGAAAAAGAACAACTCTTGTCTGACAGGGCAGAGTGGTACAAATCACTAAATCCAGCAGAAAAAGAAAAACTCTTGTCTGACAGAGCAGAGTGGTACAAGTCACTAAATCCAGCAGAAAAAGAAAAACTCTTGTCTGACAGAGCAGAGTGGTACAAATCACTAAATCCTGCAGAAAAAGAAAAACTCGTGTCTGACAGGGCAGAGAGGTACAAATCACTAGATCCTGCAAAAAAAGAAAAGTTATTGTCTGACAGAGCAGAGTGGTACAAATCACTAAATCCTGCAGAAAAAGAACAACTGTTGTCTGACAGAGCAGAGAAGTACAAATCACTAGATCCTGCAGAAAAAGAAAAACTCTTGTCTGACAGAGCAGAGTGGTACAAATCACTAAATCCTGCAGGAAAAGAACAACTCTTGTTTGACAGGGCTGAGTGGTACAAATCTCTAGATCCTGCAGAAAAAGAAAAACTCTTGTCTGACAGAGCAGAGAGGTACAAATCGCTAGAGCCTGCAGAAAAAGGAAAGCTCTTGTCTTACAGAGCAGTGTGGTACAAATCACTAAATCCTGCAGAAAAAGAACAACTCTTGTCTAACAGGGCAGAGTGGTACAAATCTCTAGATCCTGCAGAAAAAGAAAAACTCTTGTCTGACAGAGCAGAGAGGTACAAATCGCTAGAACCTGCAGAAAAGGAAAAGCTCTTGTCTGACAGAGCAGTGTGGTACAAGTCACTAGATCCTGCAGAAAAAGAACTGATAAATAAACAAAAAAAGCGGAATTATGATGCAATGGAACCACTCATTAAGGCACAATACTTGAACAATAAAAAACAAGAATATTGCAGCATGAATCCTATAAAAAAGCAAAAAATAATAAAGTGCATAAGTGATGCAGCAAAAATTTCTAGAAAAAAGGCAAACGATGTTCAGCATAAATTGGATCACTACATATCAGTATTTCAGAATAAGATCAGAGAGGGGCCATATTACATATGTTCGGTTTGTCATCGAATACTATATAGAAAAACAGTTATGTTACTTAAAGAAAATAAATACAGCATACACCGTCTTTTCACTGAGATAAAGTCATTTGATGACAAACAATACATCTGTAGAACATGTCATGCAAGAGTTTCAAAAGGGCAAGTACCATGTCAAGCTGTAGGTAATAAACTGGAAGTTGATAGAATACCACCAGAACTCTCAGTACTAGAAAAACTTGAACAAATATTAATAGCACAGAGGATAGTTTTTGAAAAGATAGTGGTAATGCCTAAAGGCCAACAGAGGAAGATTAAAGGAGCAATATGCAATATACCAGTTGAATGTGATCAAACATGTACTACATTGCCACGTCCTCCTGAAAGGTCAGGTATAATCATGTTGAAACTAAAGAGAAAAATGGAGTTTAGAGGACATGTTTATTTTCAAGCTGTGCGACCTCAACTAATATTAAATGCTCTGATGTGGCTCAAAATGAATAATCCCTTGTATGATAATATATGTATAGATATTGACAAAATAGATAGGCATCTTAAAACATTGCAACAAAATCATGTTAATTTAGACGATTCAACTTTGAATAATGACAACCACTCTACTGAATCTGGTATAAGTGATGACACTTCTTCAAACAATGAAAATGGTGAGAATGTCAGCACACTGGCAGATGAAGAAAATGATGATCCTTTAAATGAATATCGAGCACCAACAAGTGAAACTTGCTTGCAGTCTGTAATACCAGATTATCCTGTAACTGTTGAGCAAAATGATAATGTATCATCTCAAGGAGACGAAGTCTATGCTATTGCACCTGGTGAAAGTAAACATCCAGTTTCCTTCATGGCAGACAAGCAATGTGAAGAACTAGCATTTCCTATTTTGTTTCCAAAAGGAAAGTATGGGTACTCTGTCAACCGAGAAATAAAGTTGTCGCCAGTTAAGTACTTCAATGCAAGACTTTTACATCACAGTGGTAGATTTGCTACCAATCCCGAATATCTCTTCTTTGCTCAGTTCATCATAGAACAGAAGAAAGTATCAGATAGCATCAATATTGCTCTGAAAAAAATGCATGGCCAGCCTCTTACTGCTTCTCAAATAAGATCAAATAATATGCAAAATTTACAAAATCTTATTTGTCAAGATCAGGCTTATTTATTTTTGAGACAAATTCCAGGAACACCACCTTATTGGCAAAAATTTATGTATGAAGTAGTAGCTATGGTAAAACAGCTTGGGATACCAACATGGTTTATGACATTATCCTGTGCTGACCTTAGGTGGCCTGAACTGTTTCAGATTATTGCAAGAACACAAGGCAAAAATCTAACAAATGAACAAGTTGATGCTTTATCTTATAATGAAAGATGCTCAATGCTGAATGTAAATCCTGTTGTTGTTGCTAAGCACTTTCAATATAGAGTTGAAACATTCTTCACTGAAATTCTTCTAACTAATGCAAACCCAATTGGTAAAATAGTATACTATGCACTCCGCATTGAGTTTCAGATGAGAGGCTCTCCTCACTTACATGCCTTAATATGGACATCAGATTGCCCTGAACTAACACATGATACCAAGGAAGCTTATATCCATTTCATAGATGAACATGTGCAGGCATGCCTTCCTGATCAGAGTCAAGACCCTGAGTTACATGAGCTTGTAAAAACCTACCAAAAGCACAGTCATTCAAAGACGTGTAGAAAATACAAAAACATTAAATGTAGGTTTAATTTTGGGCACTTTTTTACAAACAAGACTATTGTGGCTGAACCTCTTTCTGATGATTTAAATCCAGAAAAAAAGACGAGTACCATAGACAGACAAAAAGAAATCCTTACACTAGTTAAAGAAAAAATAGATGAAGTGTTCAATCCCAGTAAGGCAAATTATAATCCTACGTTAACAGAAGCTGATATTTTCAAATCTGTAAACATAACTGAAGAGCAATATTATTGGGCTTTATCCATTTCACCTGACTCAGACTATGAGCTGCACCTTAAAAGACCAACAAACAGTTGTTTTATTAATAATTATTTTATTGCTGGTATTAAGGGTTTTAGAGCGAATGTTGACTTGCAACCTGTATTTAACCACTACAAGTGCATAACTTACGTGTGCTCATATTTTACCAAGGATGAGACTGAATGCTCACAGGCAATTATGACTGCTGCAAAGGAAGCTAAGAAAGAAAACTTGAGTGTCAGGGATAGCTTAAAAAGAATTGGTGCTGCTTTCCTCTCTACCAGAGAAGTCAGTTCACAAGAATGTGCATGTGCAGATGCATGCCTGAACTATGGTTACGAAAAATATTCCCTGCAACAGTTTTTGTAAGCACTGACCTACCAGAAAAAAGGGTACGCATTGCAAAATCACCAGAAGAACTTGATGAACTCGATAATGAAAGTACTGATATCTTTAAATCAAATATTATTGATCGATACACTTTAAGACCACAGTGTATTCCTTCTGTAGATAGGCTATGTCTGGCAGAGTTTGCTGCATACTATTATAAAGAATACAAAAAGGACTGCCAAGAAACAGCTGATGCTCAACCTGAGGTTTTAACTGACGATGTCATTGAATTACATCACAATTGTGATCCTGATACGTCACCTCCAGACAAAATAAGATTAATGAACACGCATGAAGTTATGAAGTGTAGAAAAGTAAAAGCTGTTATAAGATATCACAAGCCAAACAAAGCAAAAGAACCTGAACTGTATTTTCATCATCTCCTGATGCTTTCTTACCCATGGAGAGATGAAACAAGTCTTTTAGGAAGTGATCAAACATATGCTTCTAAATTCTATGAGCATGAAGTACAAGCTGTAGTGGAACGAAACAGAGAGAAATTTGAGCCTGATGCTGATGCTGTTACAGAAGCACTTGATTTTCTTCGAAATAACCAGGGCAATATCATCCACTCCAGCTATGATTCTATAAATGACCAGGAAAATGCAGATTTACAATCTGAAGAGCAAGATGATTCAGCACCAAACGAGTCATTTAATGAACTATTACCTACACATCTTGTTTCATCATCAGAAACTGAGAATCATTCAAACCTTGGAATGATAACATACAACCAGCCAACAGAAATTAGTGATGATAAGCTACGGGAGTGTGTTAGATCATTGAACAAAAAACAGCGCTATGCTTATGATATAATTCTCACCTGGTGTAGAAGTAAAATGAAAAACATGAATAGTCTAAAACCTGAAGAAGTAAAACCAATACATTTATTTATAACTGGTGGAGCAGGTGCTGGTAAAAGTCACTTGATCCAAACAATCTACCACACTGTCACAAAGACCTTTAGACATCCTCCGATGAATCCTGAATTACCTACAGTTCTTTTAATGGCACCTACTGGAGTTGCTGCTATTAACATAGATGGGACAACAATAAACACTGCCTTGGCAATTCCCAAAGAAACAGGTGATAATTTATCTGCAATGTCTGACCAAAAGAAAACACAGATGAGAATGTTACTAGCTGACCTCAAGTTGATCATAATAGATGAAATCTCTATGGTTGCTAACAATACTTTGCTTCATATCCACCAAAGACTAAAAGAAATTGTTGGCACATCAAATGTTCACCTGTTTGCAGGCATTAGCATTCTTGCTATTGGTGACATGTATCAACTACCACCAATACGCAGGAAACCTGTTTTTGCAAATTACAAAAATGTTGTGTTTAACTTGTGCCACCCATGGCACCTCTTCACAATGATAGAGCTTGTTGATATCATGAGGCAGAAGGATGACCAACCATTTGCTGAACTTCTGAATAGGTTCCGTACAGCAACTCAAACTGAAGAAGATATCAAGTGCATCCAATCTAGATCTATAGATCCATCAGATGTTAATTACCCATCAGATGCTCTTCACATCTGGGCTGAAAATAATCCAGTCAATCGACACAATGAAATGAAATTGCACCAAATACCTGCACAGTTGTTTAACCTTAAAGCCACAGATCAGTACCCGCCTAATGTATCACAGCAAGATATTAACAGAATTTTAGCTAGACCCAGGTCTGAAACTGGTGGACTTGATGCTAATATCTGTATAAAGGAATCTGCTAGAGTTATGTTAACCAACAACATTGATATTGCAGATAGACTTATAAATGGTCAACTAGGAACTGTTGTTAAAATTGAAGTAAATCAAAATAACAAAAAACCCACCATTATCTATGTAAAATTTGATGATGCCAAAGCTGGCAACAATTTAATTCAAAAGAGTACTAGCAGTTTTGTGCGACAAAACAGAGTTGTACCCATAGAACCTGTCCTAGCAAAAATTAAAATACATCCACATAAACCTTCTTCTCCAGAAATACAGAGAATGCAATTCCCTTTAACATTGGCCTACGCTGTTAGCATTCACAAAGTACAGGGATTGTCACTTAACAGTCTCGTCATTAGTTTTGAGTTGGTCAAACAGAGATCATTCAATTATGGTCAGGTATATGTTGCACTGAGCCGAGCGACCTCTTTAAATGGTATTCACATTCTAGGAAAAATTAACAGCAAACATGTGAAAGCAGATCCTCGGGTACATAAAGAATATGAAAGACTGCGAGAAATCTCAAAAACCATGGGAACTAGTGAAAAATATAAGGATAATTCAGTGCTCACTATATGTCTATTAAACATACGATCACTCAAAAAACATAGTGTAGATATCAAGTATGATGCAAACATAAAGAACAGTGATCTAATTGCACTGACAGAAACACAACTTGTACCTCATAGCAATGATACTGACATAAAATCTCATCTACTACCATTTACTCTCTACAGGCAAGATCATCCTACTGATAGATTTTTAAGTTTGGCACTGTGTACCAGAAGATCAATAGAAACTAAGGAACATGAATACTTTCCACAAGTAAATGCAATGAAATTTGTAATAATTTTGAATACATCTACAACTATGTGTCCCACTTTTACAGTTCTTTTTCTTTACCGAAAGAACAACTCAAATATAATACAGTATGTAAGCCATCTACGAAATATCCTTGGCACTTATCCAATCGACATCATTCTTGGGGATTTCAATATCAACTACTTAAATGATGATAGCATAAGACCGCTAAAATCTTTAATGACCTCTCTAGGTTATTCACAGTTTGTACAAAGTCCAACTTTTGTTTCATCAGGAAACATACTTGACCAAATCTACCTAAAAACAACAAAATTTGACATCATAGAGAATACTGTAATTAGTGTCTACTACTCTGACCATGATGCTGTTAAAATATCCATAAAATATAACAAAAATATTTAAATATTTATATTTATTTAAACTGTCATGCAAAGCACATAATATTTATTTATAGCAATAACTGTAAATATAAAATTTTCATAAATGTACAAATGTGTCTTGGCAGGAACCATGTGCTGTTAAAATATCCATATGCTAGCTATAACTAAAATGATATTATGAAACTTTCATGCAAGGATCTTTTACAATGAAAATAAAAGAACTCTTCTAGAGATTTTGAAAAAAGGTGTCGCAAAGACCTGGCAAAGAGATCACAAGTCCAGCTAGAACAAAACTGGAAATTCATAAAATCCTAATCTACCACAGTGTCCTCAAAAGCAGACAAATTGGTGCACCACCTTGACAAGTTTCATCAGTTTCGTCTTAAATATTATAAACATTTATCTATAATATTATTATTGTTATTATATGCATCATTTGACTTAAGCAAAGCAGATTAAATGTAAGGCTCTGCAACCAGTGGACAGAAAAACATGTTACACAATAATGTAATTGTTTTGGATTAAGCAGAGATTTTGATAATCATCTGTCAATCAATGTGAAATTACCAAGAAAATTTTTTTCTAGAAGTTGGTAAATTCTATCAATTCCTTTGTCAAAAAGGATCATGTTCATATGCCACAAGAACTTCCAAACTTGCCCAAGAACCTGAGGAGACAATCCATAAACAGAATGGGAGACTTCAGAGGTCTGTTGACAAGCATTTTACAAGGCACCACCATATGGTGCCTCACCCCCTGCCTGTGCTCTGCACCACGAGTAGGTAAGTTTACTTATTACTTTGTATCTTTGATCTTACTCAAATATTCCCAGGCAGGACTCTTAATAACTATAAACAACAGGCATGCTTCTTATATGACGTACCAGTTCAGACCACCATTAAAGGAGAACTGAAGGCCAAAACCAACAACTTTTCCAACATTTTTTTTTTGGAAATTAACCTAACATAAGTAAAGTTAAGTTTGTGGAGTTACTTCTTCTCGTTTCTTGTTTTTTGCGACAAAATTACGTTCGAAGTTGGGCTTTTCCCACTTTTTTGGCCTTTTCAGGGCGGGCTCAAAACAGTAAGTCAGGCGCCTGCTGTGAGGTATGATACGGGGAACAGAGATTTCGTAATCAACAGAAACAAGGTAAACACAAGTGCAGCTGTGGATATTTTCTTTGTTGCTTTGCTGTTTCTTTGTGGACTCAATATTCACAACAAACATCAGTCTAAACACTGCTTCTCACATGTCTTCCCCATATTATACATCATAAGCTGCAAAAATGACCGCTGACTCCTCCACTCTGAGCCGCAATACTGATAGCCTAAAATTGGAATAAAAACTTTTTTTAGGTGGAAGAGAGACAGATACTGTACGCCAGGAAAAAAGTTGAAAACTTTATTGTGTATGGTCTAAAGTTTAAACAAAAAATCCTTCTTTTTTTGCCTTCAGTTCCCCTTTAAAAAAATAATAAAATAAAATAAAAGTAATAATAATAATAATAATAATAATAATAATACTTATTATTATTATTATTATTATTATTATTATTATTATTGTAAAAACAATAAAAGAAATATTTCAAAAGCCCACCTTATTTACAATAACAAATACTTATTCATAAAATTAAAATCTGGAACCTTGTTATTAAATATATTTTTTTCTTTTAGGGTGTTAGGATGAAAATTCCATCAACGACATGTAGTTATCAGAGGATCATAGGTAAGACTCTTACTAAGGGAATTCTGATTTCTTTTTTCTTGGTTTGCACGTAACATGCTGAAAAATACATCTTTCAAAAGTCCCCCAGTTGTTGATATGAAAATATCTTTTCGCTCTTTTCATGGTCCCATTGCTTGCATATTTTGTCTGTTATGTAAATTCCTTTAAAACCAAAAACACTTGGGACGAACCCACATTCATCTTCCGTAAAAGTCCTTAAAGTTTTCTCATTTCCTTTTTTTTGCAGAAATACAATGTACATCCAACAAGAGAACAATTGTTAGGCTATTAAGTAAAAACTCAAGTGAAGTTATGATCCTCGCAGTTATGAAAACAATTCTAGCAATTGGGTAGAAAAGCCTGAAAAATTCAGGACTTCAACAGGGTCTCAACCCATGACCTTGCGATACCAGTGTGACACTCTAACCAACTGAGCCATGAAGCCAATTTATTTGGAAGCTGGTCATTTGTGGATTCAAGTGTTCCCACGATGAATGAAGCAATGAACGAAATGATACATGAGTATTACTGGTCATGTAAATGCTCGGCATCTATGGTCAGAAACACAGATGGGCTCCTGCTATGATCTAGGATTCCAAAAGATTTATATCAGGAGACTGCAAAAGTATCTTACAAACACCTTAAATCAGAAGCAGTGAACCGTTACACTGACAGTACTTTGATAAACTCTGACACTAGAATGGAAGACCCAAGCAACTGCACAGAACATTGATCTTCGATCAGGCCAAGAGGAAGCCTACGAGCAACAAACAAACTTTTGCCCGCCAAAACCACAGAGATTGCCATATGACAGAATAAAGTCCAAACTCCAAATGCGTTAAAAGGATTTATTCCATATTAACTCCTCGACAACATTCAAGCTTGAACGGTTTACAATACACTTCTGAGACGATTCCACACAATCCTGCTTCAGACTCTGTCCCAATTATTAACTTTACCGCGGTCCTATTACAGTTGTTGGATATCACAAACTTGTCACGTAACAATTCCTTTCACGGTTTCTAAATGAAAGGAAAAGTGTTGCTAGTATAATGCTTCGAATAACACACAAATGGTTCTCTGAAAACCGACTTACAGAACACGCTTGAACCTCTTCAGATACGGTAAAACTGTGAAGTCCGCCAAATAACAAAACAACATGGCAGGCAAACTCTCACATGGTCCTCGAACCGCACAAAATTGGATACTAAGGACACAAGCTAAACCGCTGATCAAACTTGAATTTACAAAAATAATTTTATGATAATAGCCTTTCTCCGCCGAAATCAACTCACTTCCAGCCCAGCCTTTTAACTCAAAAAAATTGTAATTACTTCAAGCCTACCTGTATAGAAGAAACAACTACATATGTTGTACAACGTCTAAAATCTAATGCCTCCTCATGTATCCTAAATTAAACTCCCAACAATGAAGAAAACCTAAATTCATCGTTTTTTACTTGCTCCCCGCAACTAAGTACCACTTCACCACACAGCCGGCTTAGAGAATCGAGCGGCCCTGAGAATAAATGAGAAATATGCTGCATCCGCATTCAATCCCCTGGCCTCCTTCTTCCATTGTAGGAGTTACCAGGAGTACCTATTGCATTCTTAAACTTTTTTTCTTCGGATTGCCACACCCACCATTACTCTGAGAAAAATCCACTTACCACCCAACTGAGTGTCCCAATGTTTCGCTCCTGGTGTAACACTTACAAACGGGCAACCCAGTTTACGCTCACGGAGCGTCTAGTTTTGTTGATGTTCCCACTTTGAATCGGGAATCGTTTATCAGCCGCTGTTTTTGTCATATGGATCGTTGTTACGGAATTAAGCAGAGTCGACAACTTAGGACTACATGTACCTCAAACAAACAGGCTACTTGGAAGCCTCATGACATTCTTGCGAATCTGCGTGTCTCATGCATTATAGCATAGTAAATACCAGCACGAAAGTTCTATAAAAACTCAGTCGGATTTAAGGCTTATTTTGCTCACTGGTTGGCGATGTTCTAATTCAATTTCAAATCTGATCACGCACCGGACACGTTTAGTTGTTTACACCTTTGCATTGTAACATGTGGCGTTACGCCATTTTGTATCAGTGGAAGAAAAAGAAGATAACTTCGGATCTAAATTCGTTTTCAAGAACCGCACTAGTGAATTGAATAACAACCTGAATATTGGGCACCCGCTAAAGTCCAGAGCTCTTCTCTTATAACAAGCTTTTTGCCCACACAAGACCCTCCAACAAAAGGTTTCTGATCTTGTTCAAAGTCGGGTAAAGCGTACTTGAAAGGCGTTAAAGGTGCGCAGGTCGGAATGCACAAATCGTGACGACCTCGTGACGACCAGAAAATAGCTGAGGGCCATTAGGGTTCCTCCTAAAGAACTGTGCGGATCCAGAAACCTTCTTAGAGAACAAGCTCAAGTGGCGAAGATACAGCATCGTCAAAATATAAGCGTGTTGGCAATATGTAATCAATAAAAATAACAATATGAACCTGAAGTGTCTTTCGCAGAGGCTACGACCCGAAGGAAGAACTCACACCCCATAACGATAACTCAATTTACAACAATATGCAGAACACTACCACGAAAGTGTTAATTAGAGAAACCTTTATAGCCGATACAAGAACTCTCTGGACGCACAGAAAACAAAATATGTGCTAAACTGCATACCGCAGATTCAGTCAAGTTATTATTCTGCGCGGAACTGGATTGATCGAGTGGATGAATGTTGTCTTCATTTGTTTGTAGTTTCTAAAGTACTTAACTGCACAGCAAATTGGGGACACTACTAAGTTACTCATAATGGGTATGTGATGAAAAACTTTACCGGAAAAAGTAATTATTGCAACTGCATAAGAGTTTAAAATATATAATGTATATTAAATGTATAATGCCAGAAAAGTCTTCAGCTGCTTGCCTTTCGATTTTGATAGTTATTCAGCCTGTATCAACAAATATCATTCTTTGGAATTCTTTCCGTAAAACTATCCATAGCTTTCTTGTTCTGGCGCCCGTTTCTCGTTAGTCCCGAAAAGCCATTTGTGAAACTACCAACCGCTTGTTTTGGAAAGCCGATCGATGTTTTCAAGGTAATAAAAAGAAAAATGACCGTGACGTTTGAAGACTTACTGAACCCTCTCCGACACCCGATAATGGCCCGTAAAGTTTCAGGACTATCGAGAAACGGGCCCTTGGTCACGAACGGGTAGCTGACCCTTTAGGCTGAGAATGCTTTTCGTATCGAACTGAGTTAAAATCAGGGATATCGAAGTCCTGGTTTCTCAAGCGGTCACAACCTAAAAAAAACTTTACTTTGTCGTCCTCTTGATATAGAATTGGATGGTCAGCTTTTCTACACAGTGTCATCATGGCGAAAAGTTCGGTCAAAAAGTGCACGTTCCTGGATCTCTTCACTGAGAAGGTCTTGGTGCCCGATGTCGTTTTAAAGATCGAAACAGTCACAATTTGTTTAATTTAATGCAACACGATGCAGGGTTGATTTGTGGAGCCGCAAGTTTGTGGTGTGTGGGATTATTTTTTGTTGGCTTATTACAGCAATAACACAATAGACCTTGAAATATCTTAAAATACTTTGCTTTAATTACTTTTATGGTGACTCGGTTTTCATTTTACTAGCAAAATTCCGCAGAATTTCAAAAGGCTCTCTTAGAATCTCTTAGAATCTCTTAGAACCTTGTCACTATGGATCTTCATAACTTATAAAGGTCATGTGAAATACGTCAACAACGACAACCACGCTGAACATTCTTTTCACTAACTTGTACATTGAATTACAAATCAGTTCCGCTGCAAAAAGCAAAGCTAGTCGAAGGGGGCGGATCTATAGGTTTACAGCTGCAGTTATCATATTGCAAAATAATTTGTGGATTGTATGGTGATAACAGATTAAGTATACATCAGGATTGAGTAAAGCACATTAAATACTGAAACAAAAGAATTAGGCTTTGTAGTTTGCAGTTTTCTGTAAACGTATGGGCGTTTCAACTAATGTTCATCCTCATTCACCAATATTGAGAATAACATGTTTCGAGCGTGCCTTTTCGAAGGATCCCTAAGGAAAGTTTACGGAACTTGTAATGAATGAATTTCCAAAGTTTGGCTCCAAACCGAGCAATTGCAAAGGATCCTTATGGTATTTTACGATCTGGCCTATTCGCGAATCTTTCGAATATATACTCAGGCAGTAGATCGTTCACTGTTTTGAACATAAGGGTTTTCATTTGTTTGGAACGTCTGTCAGCGAAGCTCGTCCAGTTTAGGTCCGAAAGAACGTAAGAGGATCTTACATCCCAGTCAGCACCGGCTATTATGAGAGCAGCTCTGTTTTGTAATTTTTCGAGTTTATTACTCTCGTAAGCCAGTACCAATACACTCGACATGGTTACACCTGTCTGCTCCCAATCTCATGAATTTCTAATTAATATATTTATCACTTTTTCGTTTTGTGTTGTCTTGTGTTTGTCTATCTATTGTGTGTGTGCCGACCTAAACTAGTAGTTAACGTATGTATAAAGTGACTGCCTATCATTATTAACTTATCCGTTATTCTATGCAGCCAGTGCTCTCCTCTTTTTTTTTTTTTAATCTAACCAATGTATTTAATTAGGCAAAGTGAAAGAAATAAACTCGTTGTTGTTGTTGTTGTTGTTTTATAATTTAAAGTAAGGAAATGTCGAAGCGCGATAAATACTTAAAAGGGTAGCGACGGGAACAAGGTAACTACGACGTGCAATGATTCTGGACCAGTCTACTTATCTTTATTGTAGTACTATCTAGATGAAATCCCCAGCTCAAATTCCTGTCTGGTGAGACCTAGCCGTAGTAACAGTGGTAATAGACCTTTTCACGCTTACTGTCGCCACATTGGTTGGGAGGCAAACACGGTTTAAATTACAGTGAATGTATGGGAATGAATGAATTGCCAGTAATCGGATCCCTGTTTATTCGCAAGGGCTCTGGGCTCGCCAGGAGGCAAACAATGCAAGTCGCTGTAAGACAATGTATGGTGGAAACTTACTTCGATTACAAAACGATTTCGGAGAGAGATCAATGATTTTTTTGACACAGTTTTATCCGAAATCGATATGGGCAATGTTGATAGGTGGCAAGTGTAAGTTTTGGTTTGAATAACCGTGAAATATGAAATAAAATTTACTCGGATTAACCTTGCTCCCGTACGGTTTATCGTGAAATTGACATCTTGTCATGGCCACGAAATATTACAAAGTTAGCTATAAATCTCGAGGAAATAACACAATAAAGCCTTTTCAGTTGTATTTACGTGTGCATAGGCTGTTTTATTATTAGTTACGGCTTGCATAAAAGATGGCTTCTGGAAATTTACCCCCTCAAAGGAGCCGTTGTTGTCAGAGGAATTGGAAATTGTTTTTACAAAGCTATTGCTCTTTGGAGGGATGAAATGAGCGATGAGAAACATGAGGAAATCCATAGGTTAAGTTCTAGTTTGATTGAGAAAATCCAACGGTTTTGAGCCACTACTATTTTCTACAAATTCTGTGAGAGTCCAATCACTTTAATGTATTACGATGGTTCTTCTCAAGCAAACCATTTCAATTTGCCTCGATTCTGTCTCGACGTAGCTGTTTTAATGCTCCTCTTCCAGAGAATATACACAGCATTCTCTGTTTCGACAGAATTAGGCAACACTGGAAATTCATATGCCTCAGCTGTTAAACAAACCTCTTCTTCTGTCAAACTACCATCTACAAGTATTTAAGTCTCTCAATGGATCCAAGCAAGCTTGTCAAGCTCCATTATGACTTCGACCAATTCAAAAGCGTCATCTTCATATACTAGTTGTCTGTAGATCTGATCTTTGGAGAAGGTCTTTAAGGTTTTCATACTCTCACAATCATTCTCTTTTATGTACAAAGTTGGTGTAGGACATTCAGAGGTTCTGTAACGTCGTACAAAAATTATTTGAACAGACCTTAGTACTCATCGAAACGTTGAATTGGTCACCATTAATAGGAACCTTAAGCATTGACGACGAAGAAGACGACGACGACGAATAGTACCGCGTGAAGACTGGGACGGAACCGTCCGTTCACGGTACGAAAACGGCGGGAAAATCTAAACTGAAGCTTCGCTCGACGAGAACGTGAACGTAAACAAAACAAACAGCACAGTAAATCATTTTTTCGTCGAGATGGTTTCTTTTCACGAGCTACAAGAACTTTTTCTCTTTAGTCACTCTCAAGGCATTTTAGATGATGAAGAACTGGTGTTGTTGTATGAGGAATACTCGCCAAAAAATTCTGATTTTTGCTACAAGAAGTTTGGAAGGTTTTCTCTGGACGATATAAATGATGCCGGGTGTTTGGCAGAATTTAGATTCAGGAAGCATGACCTTCCACTTCTTGCCGAAGTCCTTCAAATACCAGACAGCTTTACGTGTTACCAAAGAACCGTGTCAAGTGGAATGGAAGCGCTTTGTATTCTTCTGAGAAGATTGTCTTACCCCTGCAGATTCAGTGATATCATTCCACGATTTGGTCGGCCGGTTCCAGTGTTAAGCATGGTTAGCAACCAAGTGCTCGACTACTCATACGATACACACGGCCACATAATCACTCAGTGGAATCACCAAGTTCTCTCTCAGCCCTTGCTGCAACCGATAGTGACACTATTGCTGCCCAGGGTTCTGCCTTGGACAATTGTTTTGGATTTGTTGACGGGACAGGTCGTCCAATTTGCAGACCTGCAGAGCATCAGAGAGCAGTCTATAACGGCCACAAGAGAGTACATCCTTTGTGTTGCCCTCCCCAATGGTCTGATGGGTCATCTATATGGTCCCGTAGGTAAGAAATGGTTATAATAATTCTTTGTTTTGTCATATATTTCTATGTCATTCAGGAAAACAATTTTGAATATTTTTCTGTTTTTCAGGAAGGAGGCATGATGCAGGCATGCTGGCAGACTCAAGACTCCTTAATCACCTTCAATCTTTTGCTAACTCTCCTTTGGGGAATCCATACTGCATTTATGGTGATCCAGCGTACCCTTTAACCTTCAAGCCCCTTTCAGGAATAGAGCATTGACCCCTCAAATGATGGATTTCAACCAATCGATGAGCAGTGTCAGAGAA
>OX421450.1:9331821-9341821 GCA_949126865.1 Montipora capitata
ATTAAAAGAGGCCACTGATTTTTTAACCGTTTTAGTTTATTTTTGGCAGTTGGCCTGCTGAAAATGAACTAAAACCGTTAAAAAAAACCTTAACAACGCATGATGCGCGAGAGAGGACGTGATCAATTCTGATTTTATTGCCCCAGGCTAACATTTGACAAGGGGAGGGATTATTATGATTATTATTATTATTATTATTATTATTATTATTATTATTATTATTATTATTATTATTATTACAAATAAAGACAACAAGCTTTATTTGCATGACGATATATGTACAAATTGTGTTGAAAGGTTACAGTAAACACCCGCATATAACAACACTTTTTTCAGGTTCAAGGATGATCGTGTTCTTATTTGAGGGGTGTTTAGTGAGAAATCAGCCTGAAAGTGTTCTTAAAATTAATTTCAGAAATACTTCAAATCCTATTTTACTAGAGGTTTAATTAATATACAATGCTGTTATTTAATAGATTTTATAGTTTGTAATGGTCCTGAACACCATAGTCAGGGCTTCTGATAGGATGCGGAAAAATATTAAAGATTAAGGGGAAATTTTTGGCCATATTATGCGTAAACATGCGTTGATTATGCGGAAATTACACCGGATTATGCGGAAATTTAAACATTTATAGAACTAATAATTAGGCCCGTCCAATGTATTTACATGCTTATGGTAAATCAGGACTCGAAATTGCGACCAATCCAGTCGCTTTTTCCCTTTGCGATTAAGATATGTGGCCGAGTCGCCAATTTGCGACCAGCATTCACCGTTAAAATAAAAGGGTTAGTAATCGACATTTTGAAGAAACTTTTGCTAAAAGAAATAAAGCGATAAAAAAATATTTTGTTTCTTGTCATGAATTTTGTTTCAATTTGGAGATATGGAGCAAAATTGTGATTTGGTTGAACCACAATCCATTCCCTCGACCATTCACCATTTTCAGCGGTTTTTTACACATACGTATTGCGGGCTCTTTGTTTTGTACAACTTCATCGCAATGATTGACCCTACTTTACCAGAGTTTTAATTTGCTACTATAACTTGCGGCTAAATTTTCATACCTTGTATCTTTTTTAAAAATTTCGAGCCTAGGGTATGTTATGAAAACGGTTTAATTAGAGTCCAGGCTCATTCCCGAAAAATGGGTGGAAACTGGTTACGAACTTTCATCTTGCGAACGAAATGGCGTGTTTTCTTCAATGTTCAGGAAAATAAGCGTTTCAAAATAGTCAATCTCTTTGGCTTTTGTGTTTGTGAGGGTGGTAAGCAGCTGCTTTATCACTAATATCAGGCATTTCTTCAGTTTTATGCGGAAAATATCGTAATTATGCGGAGGATGCGGATTTTAGGGAATTATGCAGATCCGCATCGCCGCATCCTGTCAGATGCCATGCATAGTACTTTGATATAAGTTACTGTACTGTATTGTTTCCTTATCCTAATACCCTTTCCCTTTGTATTATTAAGAACATGTTTTATTTATCAGGCTCAATTTGTTCTTATTTATATGGTGCTTTATTGGCCAAATTTCAGCCTGATGTTCTTAATCCACTTGTTTTCAATGCAGGTGTTTACTGAATTTAAAATAAAAGAAAACCCCATGAAAAGAAATGGGTAACCCTCTTGTCACCGAAGAAGTAACGTGAACTTAACTACTAATAGGATTTAAGAGGTATGAAGGCAATTTGATGTATCTATCTATGATAAACTGTTTATATCAATCATGACATGATTTACTAATAATTGGGTAATTCCTTGTAATTTAAGTAGCTTAAAGCTTAAAGCTCATAAAAGAGCAATGCACTTAACCTCAAATAATTTTTGTTCCAAGTATAAATTTCCCCATGCAAAATTAAACATATACCACGATTGTTATCAAGAATTTCTTTTTTTCTATGTCGTCCAAACCACGTACATTTGGCAGAACTAGCAGTAACTTGGACCCACGACCGTGATGTGAGAGGCATGGGTCTATTCTCGATTTTTACGTCACATTTGTATTGCAAAGCAGTTTGTAAGTTAAAATCAATAATAGACCCATGCCTCTTACATCACGGTCGTGGGTCCAAAGTATTGCCAGTTTTGATAACCGGCAGATAAAAAGCTGAATTTTGAGATATAAATCGTTAAACATGTTTGCTTTCGGTGGGGAGATCAATATCGAATCAATGTTGTGGACTAACAATACAGTATTTAAATACTGCTAACAGGTTGCAAGAACAGTTACTGGTGCAATTTTGGGTGATAGGATTTTGTGTCCCGCAATTCAGGGGTAAATCGGCCTTGTAATTTCAAATCAGCCAAGTGTATCATCCGATTACTTCCTGACTTGTAGTCAACAGAGTGTCATTAGCCACTATCAAAAATACCATCATACTCTTTGTTTGTCCCTCCAAAAATTTGTATTAAGCATTTTTTCCAGTTTCTCTTGGAGCCATTGTAAGTCCTAAGAGCAAATAAGACAATTCTTATGCAAAATTTTCACTTATCCCCAGAAATGCCCCTAATTAGATGCACGCCCAATTTTGACATCCGACACGAAGTGCCCCTTTAAGTCTAAGCAATTGCTACCTGTTTTCAATAACAAGGTAAAGATAAAAGTTAACGTTGTTTTTAGCTTTGGGTAAATGCAGCAGTTAATCTTTACTTAAACAGCAGCATTTGGGGGACACTTGTGCCGTTTTTTGTCTGTATTCCGCGACATGAGTTATGTTGAAGTTGGGAAGGAAAATTTTGGAGGGACAAACTATTAACATTACTTATCAATAAATGGGTAACTCTTTTGTAACTGATCAATTAACTTGAACTGAGCTACTTATAGGATTTAAGAAATATTTAATTTGATATATCTGTGATAAACTGTTTATCTGAATCAATAGATGATTTAATAATATATGGGTAATTTCTTGTAATTTAACAGGTAACTACTCACAGGATGTAAGAAATGTTAAAGTCATTTGCCACATTAATTTGTGATAATCCATTTACCACTAGTTCTGAACTTAATAATTCTTGGAGGGAAAGGAATAAAGTATTGAATACTACACTGTACTTTGATAGCACTTCTAATGTTAGGCAAGTATTAACAGGACCTTTTTGATTGCTTGCCTCATTGGGCTATTGTCTAATGCCCGGATTGCTTCAATGCCCGATTGTCTTGAACTGCTTGCTTCAATGGGCGACTGTGTGTTAAGTCGATGGTTGATTGAGCTGTGCAGTGAGATTCAGTTGGCAGATAATTCAGAGACAAGAGCTCTGTATCTTAAAGTTCATCCCGTCTCCTTCGATTCACATTCGGTCAACTGTGGCAGTGGCCCAGCTTTGAACTGGACGTAACTGTGCACACAATAGCGCTGAAAAACTCATAAAAGAGCACTGTTTTCCCCTGGAAATGTCACTAAACCGTCCGTGACCTTAGTGAATACTTCCAGGGACTGATAAAATTGCATTTGACGAGTCGAAATATATGTTGAAAAAAAATCCTTACCTAGTGATAGACGATTCCACGAAGGCAATAGGACCATGTGAATTGCGCATTAGATGAAGTGACTGATCCTACTTACTGCATCTTCCAAGATTCATCTCCAACCAACCAAAAAACGAAAAAAAATCACGGTGAACAGATCGAATGTTGCAACGCCTCTTTAAAGAGCCCAGGCCCCACAAGGTCACGACTCACGAACAGTGTTGCTTGTCGCTAAGGCTCACAGCAATTCTTCTTCTTCTTCTTCTTCTTCTTCTTCTTCTTCTTCTTCTTCTTCTTCTTCTTCTTCTTCTTCTTATTATTATTATTATTATTATTGTTGTTGTTATTATTATCATCATCCTGATTGGCTGGCGTCGTTCCCATTCTGATCACATGTTGGCACTTAAGCTACACCGCCCTGTGGCGACATTAGGGTAAAAGGTTTACAGGATATATTTCAGGTAAGACGACGCCAAATGCGATAGCGTCTCCGTCAGTGCATGATGAATCTCCTAAAGACTGTGCTTATCGTCCTCTCTCTTTCGGGCGCTTCATTTTCTCAGGAAATAGCTACTTGTAACAATTGTTGCAACAAGGCGAATCACGGCGAACTAAACGACTCGCGGCGAAGTGTAAAAAGTCTTTGGAAGTCAGGTCAAACTCCACTGTGTGACAAGAAACTAGCTAGAGGATGGTACCGCTTTACAAGTTTTGTTGGAGGCGAGATGCCCACTAAGAGGGTGAATGTAAATCATTGTGGTACTTTAGGTCCAATTTGGTTGAACGGAGAACATCCTGGGCCTAATGATCCGGTAGCCCGTGTCGAGGCCTGCGTCAACATTTTCGAAAGAAGAGGAGGCTGTTTGTTTTCTTTCTATATATCCATCAAAAATTGTCATGGAAAGTTTTATCTATACTTCCTGCAGCCGACATACACGTGCCACACTGCGTACTGCGCAGGTAAGGAGCTCACAGACCATAAGCTTTACTTTTTTTCATTGTCGAGTGTGAGTTTAAATGTTAACATAAAACTATGATTGAGTAGCAGTTAGACGTTCCTTAAATTAATCAAATTAAGTTATTCCACAAACATAATTGTTTGGTCGCAATTAGAGGACAAACATAAATATACTGTTCAGTACGTTGCTTGCTTTTAAATGAGCTCGGATTTCTTTGTTGTTTTCAGGGCAAATATTTTACATAAGCCCCTGAAAAGCTGGGTTTGGTAGGAAGAGCGAGGCTAATAAACACCTGATTAAAAATGCAAGGGGGTTATGCATTATTGTTGTAAACCTAGACATTCACTCAACAAAACGACCACAGTGGTTGGTTGATTCTTGGTCACGTGCTCCTGACAGGGAGCGCAGGATACAACAGCACATGATCAGCACATGACTAAAAAGTGGCGTGATCAGAAACACATGCTCACGTCAGCTTGATTGACTAAAGAAGTCATGTTCTCATAGTTCTGTCTTTGTTTGTGTATTTGGTTGTTTTGCTGTGATTGTGTAAGGGGAAGTCTAAATATATAACAAAGCTCTTAATGTCTGGGCCTGCTTACTAGTTGTCTGCATCCCCAAATACCGTTTCAAATTTGTTTCCTATAGCTCAATTGCAGTACCACCGCTAAAAACTGCTTTAAAAAATAAACGGTTCTCACTCTGAATCGCTCGACATTGCTATAGGCTGTTTCTATAGAATTCACTACAAACAACTAATTCAAAATGCGACTTTGAAAAATTAGCATAATTAAAAAGTCGAGAACCTTGCTAATGCCACTAGTGCCGGTATAGAATGTTGAAAAAATGAACAGAAATGTGACGGATCAGGAGAGTCATTTTTTGCGTCCCTTGAGGACTCCTTGTGAATGTGAAAATGAGCCGGGTATTGGCCTTCAGCGAGGGGTTATGTGATTCATTCCCCTCGTGCGTTGCTTGTCTTCGGGCAACGCACGCAACCCTCACAGTTACCTCTTCACCAAAAGTCCGTAATATTCATTGCTGGTTATACTAAACGGCATCATCTAAATCCTTAGATGATTGTGTTTACAGAACGAAGAGGAACCAAGAATCCTCATATTTAACTATGGAAAGCCTTTCATTTTCGATCAATGACGTGTAATGAACTAATTGTTACTTAAACTTCACAGGTAAAGGCGAACCGTGCCCATATGGACAAAGAGGATCTTCGCGTGAATTTTGCAGTTGTAAGTCAGAACACTATCCCTTGCTTTGGAACAATAAAAACATTTTAGAATCAGTTAACTTTATTGACAATCTTATCAAACGAGGCATGTAGCATTTCATATATGCCTCGATTTGACACTCCTTACTTGGGATAAAATACAATTACGGTTCGACATGATAGGAAATTCCAAGCGTTTCCAATGGAGGCGATTGAATCTTTGCTTTCTGCGGCGACAGTGTTCCTAAGCAATTCTATATATTTTTATCAGATAGGGGGCAAAATTACTGAAAGCGGATTGGCTGAGACGGAAGGCACTTTGCCTAAATCACGAGGGCACTTTTGGTAATCAAGAAGGCATGATTAGTTAACCCTGATTGTTTGACAGTTGCTTATTCAGAACAAGCGAAGTTACAAGAAAATCTTCTTCCCGATTAAGCTGCTTTTTTGTACACATATAAAATACATTTTAAGCGCTATTTTTGTTGACAGCAACGATTTATTGAATTGAACTTTAACCGAATGAATGGGAGCGTGTTGATTGTCGTTTGTCGTGACACTGATCGGGCTTCCCTCAATAATAGTGGACTTAAAACAAGACCTCTTGTTTTGCATCTGGGAGGTTCAGAAGTCCACTAGAGAATACACCAGGATCTCTTTATACCTATTCATGTGGTCAACACTAAATTAGTACATGCAATTGCATGGGCCCTCCTGCAATTAAAGATTAATTTCACCTGTATTTTCAAAGTTTTCCAAATTCCCTTTGTCGCAATTTTGTGAAAACTTTGGAAATACGCGTGAAATTAATCCTTAATTGCCTTCGGGGCTCTGTATTCTCTAGTGGAATTCTGAACCTCGCAGATGCAAAACAAGAGGTCTTGTTTGAAGTCCACTAATTATTATAAATACAAGACACGATAATTTCACGATCAGAAATAATTCGATACCCAACTTACTGATATGTAGACGTCTTCCAGCACTGCTATCTGGACTGATTGTCTTATTTCTCATATTTATATTGCACCATATTTCTAGCAAGTCTACGTCCTCTAGCATAAATATAATCCTTTAACTCGCTTATCTATAATTTTTTTAAATATGGCACCATATTTCTAGCAAGTCTACCTCCTCTAGCATAAATTTAATCCTTTAACTCGCTTATCTATAATTTTTATTTTCGA
Source organism: Montipora capitata (assembly GCA_949126865.1). Lineage (NCBI taxonomy): Eukaryota > Metazoa > Cnidaria > Anthozoa > Scleractinia > Acroporidae > Montipora > Montipora capitata. Next base: position 9,338,663 of record OX421450.1, read on the forward strand.
ACGGTCCTTTCGGTCCCTCGTTGGAAACTAGCGGGACCAGTGAAGTTCCACAGCAAATACCTGTCCCGTCCCACCATCACCTACAAAGATGAGGAGAAGGAGGAGGTCACTTTAACGTGTACAGTGCATAACATTGATGATAGAGTGCAGAACTGGAAGAATGTAACGTATGTTATTGAATGGCACTCAGAGGGAAAGCTGTTATTTAGAGATGAACCTTTCTGTTCGCCGGGAATAGGACATCCCGAAAACGAAGAGCCATGCCCGAAAGAGAGAATACTTCGTTCTGAACTGTACGGTGGATATCTCAAGGATGGCAGCAGATTCTACGAACCTGGACAATGGGTAAGGGCGATTCTATCAAAGAATGCACACCATGAAAATAAGACATTGTGGCATCATGACTTGTCTAAAGGCTTTGTTAATAACGGAAGTGCTCCTTGTTATGAAGCTAATTAAAGTGCCCCTGTGATAAATTTTCTTCAGATTTTGAAAGTGTTTGCTTAACACCTGACTGGCAAAATTTTGAGCTTTGATTTTTATCCAAAAGCCGTTTAATTTGAGTGCAAGTTTTGGATTTCACTGTCCGCCATTACTCATGTTCAAAACTGACCGATTGGACCTCAGAGGGCTAGATCCAGGTAAAAGTGACGTCAAAGGCTCACTAGCTTGAAATTTCAGCGCGTGAATGCAGCTTATTATAAATTCAAAATGCGAGTTTGAAAGTCTAAAAGCCCAAAACTGTCGTGCTGCATACTAATTCTGCGGCGTCATTTTCTCCTCGAACCAGCTCTCTCAAGACCTCAAAGTTCGTAATGGCGGACCATTAAATAGGAAAATTCCAACTAAAATAAATAGGTGTCTCTTTTAAATCAAGGGTTAAAACTTTGGTCGCTTAGTTTTTGGTTAACATAGTTTTGAAATCCAAAAAGTGCTCACAGGGGCACTTAAAAGGCTCTTCATGATAATGAGTACCGGTAAGCCCAATTCAAAATCAACTGAACATGGTCAAAAACCCTTGCTACCAGCCGGCAACCAATTGGCTACAGAAGACAAATTCTGAAGCCTTAGGCCCTGTTTATATGGTGTCGGATACCCGAGACAGTCCTCCTTCCCGAGACAACTTTACCGAGCGTCTATGTGAGAATTGCGTGCCCGAAACAAAGTTATGGATATATTTTAAGACGCATCTTCAAAAAGATTCGTATCATTTGCCCTTCGTTCTTTCTAGTGCATTTTTATTAAGCTTAGTTGCGTTTTCAAATTTAGAAAATAGGCTGACAATCTTAACGTAGCAGTAATATGTAGATTAAAGAGGGGGACATCGGGATTTTCGGTTTTGGCTATTTTTTAGATCGGTTTTTCGGTTTTTGTGCCAAAAGACTTCGGTTTTTCGGTTTTGGTGTTCATTGCGGTTTGCGAATTTTTCGTTTTTTTGCTTTTGGCTTTCGGTCTTCGTAGAAAATACGAGCGGTTTTTCGGTTTTGTCATCCAATGTGCTTTTTGGGTTTTCCTATTTTGTCCTATTTGGGTTCCCGTTTCTTAGATTTGGGCGGCAATTGATCTCGAATAGAGTGTTTAATCTTTATTTAACAACGGTACAATTCATCAGCCATATAAAAACCATATGTACAATTAAAAATTTAAAAACCAAGTGTAGATAAACTATGTAAACTACATTAACTATCTTACTCAATATCATACAATAAAGCTGCTTTCCATGAATGCCATGTTTAGAATAATGGCTTAGATAACCTCTTTAATTAGTCGTTTGAATTGATTGAGGGACGCTGCTTTCCTTAGTTCTAATGGCAAACTGTTCTACAAAACTGCGCCACTATAGTTAAAGCTGTTTTGTAGTAGTTTGTGCGCGGTTGCGGAACATCGCGGTTGCGGAACATTTACCTTATTCACAGAGTCTCTCAAACAATTACCAGAATCGCGATGGACAAATTTCGAGCAGAGATACTCAGGTGCTAGTCCCTTTAGGGATTTAAATACCATTTTTTGCTCTTTCAATTTACCTTTGAGAGACTAGGGATTTCCATGTTAAGAGTTCAAATAAATTGTTGACATCAGCGTCATAGTTAGAGTAGGTCAAGACACGGGCTGCTCTGTTTTGTAGTTTTTGCAGTTTGTCCTGCAAAGATACTCCACAGTTTCCCCAAAACAACATTGCAGTAGTTGAAATGGGACTTTGTACTAGGGCCTGATATATAGAATGTAAGGCCCCATAGTTGACAAGATGCCTGTTTTCACTCACGTGATCAGTAGCCTTGTTTTTCGTCCGAAACAAAATAAAACGTTTGAGTGATGATAGAGCTCAATTCCCGGAGACGTAACATGAAAACAGTCTATAGCCGCGAAACGCCAAAGTTATTGAGAGGAATGCGTGACAAACTAAATGTCACGGTAGGGGATCACGCGTGTCGAATGACGCCCGAGTTGATGCGGAGTGGATGAAGATGAAGGACCCCATGAAGATCTGAACGAGCATGAAATGAGTGAGGAAGCTAGTGATTCTGATGAAGGCCAGCAAGAATTTAAAGAAAGTAGTGACGAAATCTGTGCAGATGACAACAATTCCCAAGGCCAGCAAGATGAATTAGGGATATCGACGAATTTTCTCTTTGGCAACGTCGCGATATGGAAGGGCGGTGCCTGGGGGAGGGCAAGGAGAGGGATGCTCGTCGTCTCGCTTAGGGGTGTAAATTTCGGATGTTGGTTTCACTTAGGATGTTTTGGGCAAAACGCAATCATATGTAGCCATGAAGGTCTCCTTTAGGGTTGTGCGCGAACAAATATAAAAGTGTATATTTACACTTTTATATTTCTTCACGCAGGTGAAAGTATTAGATGATAATGTCTTTGCCATCATTAAAAGTCGCTGTATTTTTTTATTTCTCTGTGTTATAATATGGTATCCTTTAGGGGTTTAAAGTAAATTTTCCGACGTACATCCCTCCCCTTTTTATATGGGAGTCCCCCCTCCCGTGGGGGGGGGGGGGGGCGGTGAGGTTCAATATTCGACTGCTGTTTTAAGTAAGTATCTGTTTATTACCACATTTAACCTTTGAGCAAGTTCCTGCTGCTATGTAAAACAAGGAACAAATTGTACCGGTTAGCTTCCTCAGTAGAATCGCATGTCTTAGACCAAGA
>OX421450.1:9356821-9361821 GCA_949126865.1 Montipora capitata
TTACTTCAAACAATCCCCTTGAGGTTGTTTGAAGTAATTATAATCCAGTTATAATCAGGGACTGTAACTGAGTTTGCCTTTTGGTCGAGGGTCGAGGGTCGAAAAATTATTCAAAATTATTTTCAAATTATTTCTTAACTTCGTCAACTCAAAAGTTCACAGGCTCTTGTTTACTCGAGTTTCCGGTGCCAGTTTTTGCCGCATTTGGGTCATATTTTTGTTTGTCAAAAACTTTTACATTCCCACGGACTCTCCGGCGTGCTGAGCATCAGAATCTGACCTTTTCTATTTTTACGGTTAAATAATTTTTTTTCCGGACCGCGAATTCAAAATATATTAGAGTCCTTTAGATCCACGTTTACGGCTAACTTCAAACTGCTGGAAGCCACGTGACTAGCGCTTGCCGTCACGTTCGAGGGTAAGTTTTGACGTTTTCAACGGCGGAAGGTAGATTTTCACGTAAGTAATTTACCTCAGCTCTTTATGGCATAGAAGTTACGTTATCCCAGGTATGAGCAGGGCAGATATAGAAAGCAACTTTTTATCTTTCATTTCATGTGAACCATAGAATCAAAAGAGCCGCGGTTTTATTTATTCCGTTGACCGAAACATCAACGCTGAGCATTGAGGAAATTCAATATGGCGGCCTCCGCAGCTTTGTACTTGTTTACTTAAATCTAAATGCACGAACTATGACAACTTCTAACCCCAAACCGCAAACCTCAAACCTCCGTTTGCGGTTAGCCGTAAACGTGCACCTAAAGGTCTCTATTGTAGGAGAAGATAACGCGAACGCTGAAGATGCTGTTACGTATCGTTGTAACACTCAAGGGATCCAGCTTTACTTGCTCATCTCCTGGGACTCATCTTTCTGTTCTGTTATCGTGGCTATGGAATCATTTCGTAGTCGATCGAAACAGAAAGGCTTTATTGTCTCCTTCAATCCAAAAGGAGATGGAAGCTGCTTTTTTTCGGCAGCTGCACACCAGCTGAAACAAGACGGTGCGTGCTTAAAGGAGATGACCCTCGAGTATTTATTAAGTCATCGCTTTGATGTAAGTATTTTCATTGGTAGTCATTACGAGCAAAGAAATAGATAGGAAAGAATGTTTGAATGTCGGGAGGTAACGTCAGTTACAAAAGCGCAAGTCAGAAATGTTATAGCTAGCCTTTTGCTTTACTTCGCATTGCTCGCGTTTTGTTTCATTGATTACGAACTCGACAAAAGTGGCCTGTCAGTGATTGAACGTTAACTGGTCTTACCCAACTACATGACACTCAGGTGAGGCAAACTAGTCTGACCAGAGTGCAGGGTGTATAGTAAAGGTTGAATACGGAGCCTCCATTAGTTGATTTGAATAAAAGCAAAGGAAACGCAAAATGACAAAGCGGGGTGCCAGTAAAAGCTGAATAATACTACCGAGCCGATGTAGGTGGATTTGAATACGAAGTCTTTCCGTACTCGTTTTATTTTTATATCCCAGACTGTTGGCCATTCAATTACGCCTCGCTTTCTACAGACAAAGTGAATTAAGGACTAAAAGAGTCGCAATTGAGAAACCCATGAAAAAAGAACAACAAATGGCGGACATGACATTAAATGTTTTGCGCTGCTTCCAGACAGGAAACCATGTACTGTAATGTACTTCATCAGCTCATCAGTCGAATATCAAGAAATTAATATTAGATCGACAAGCTATTCCCCTCGTCAAATCAAAAATTTAAATATCAACAGCATGCGGGGAACGCCCGTTCAATGGGAAGAGGCTATCACAAAATTACGAGGCGAATTCTCAACAAACATGGTTATCCAAGCATTCTCGGATGTGATGCACCAGGAAATCGTTGTACTCACTGTACACGGGGTAAGACGATTCTTAATTAAAAACAATGATACCGTCAAGATAAGACAACTCGTCTCCACACACATTTTCTGAATGAAAAAACTCTATAGTTCAAAAGGTTTTTCACTTACATAGAATATATTATAGAATATAATGTTAGTCACATTAATTCACGGAATTCCTGAAATTAAAGCCCCGGCCAAACGGACTCGCAAGTAGACGCAAGTTGGACGCAAGTTTCAGAAAAGCCATTTCAGTGCAGCCTTGCACTCGCGCTAAAGAGACCAACTTGCGTTCACTTGCGTTGGGTGGCCAAACGGTGAAAAACTTGCGTCTACTTGTGTGTGGTGCAAGAAAGTAATCACAAGTCATCGCAAGTCTTCCCAAGTACACGCAAGCAGGCGCTTAACGCTTCGCGAAAATATTATATAACAAGAAGCCCTTTAGAAATGGCCCTTTGTGACGTCGTCAATGACGTCACTGCCTATCTACCCCACCATCCAATAAAAAAATTGAATGAAAAATATGCCGCTTGGGCATCCTGTGACTCCATCGCTTGGGCTTCCTGTGCCCCTGTGATGTCATCACGACGTCACACTTCACTCCACCATCCACGGTATGCCGTGATGATCCCGTCAAAAACGAACCAGGGAGTGATTCAGACGAAGAATTGCTACGACCCGCCTTCAGGTAAAACTGTTGCGAATTAAAATTTTAGCCGGCACATGAGTCGTGTTGTGAAAGTATCTCATAGGAGGAGGAGGAGGGGAAGAGGGTGAGTACCGGGTCCGGCGGGCCTCTACCTTTTTGTAATGTGCTGGCCAAACGAGGCAACAATGTTGCGGCCACAGTTCGCGCGTGCCCATGTTTCCACGATGTGTGGAGTATGGGAAAGTAAAATGAGAAAAGGGTCAGATTCCCCTTTAGCCCCCTCCCGCTGCGCTTAACCCTGAAAATGCACGGAAAACCACGTTTTGGGCCTCAATTAGCAGTTTTCGGTCGGTATGGTGTCTATTTGCAGCGAAATGGCTAAAAATGCTTTTTGGCACAAAAAAGATAAATTTTCCTTTAAATAAGAGTGAAATAGAGCTATGTTTTTCCTGTTCCTGAACTACCAAGGCGCCAATGAAAGGCTAACGATGATTGACTGTTAAGAAGGATGTGATAATTATATTAAGCCCCGGGGTAATTTTACAGGGCACGTAGCAGCCCATGCGTGAACTACGTAAGGCGTATAAATGATAGATTAAACAATAGAGCTACTAACTACGAACTTAATTTGCAAGCAAACGCTCTGGGCGGATGTAAACCTTAAAGGCATCGGACTTCCAGCGGCCAAGAGTGCGAATTTGTGAATCGAAGAATCCTTTTTCAGCCGCATGCGATGCAGCTCCGATTCGAAAACTGTGACCTTTGTACCGACGGGTATCAAGGCCACAGAATGACAAGCAACGTTGCAACTCAGTATTGAAATTATCGGCCGTAATCGGTGCCAAATTTAAATGACAGAAAAGCGGACCGATAATCTAAAATGGCCTGCACGGGACAAAACTGCGCGAGGCAGTCTTCTCGTGATATTAGGGAGCTTACCAAACGAGGACGACGACGGCTACGAGGACCTCATTTAAAAATACAAGTTCGCGTTATTCGTATCACTACGAAACTATCTCATGTAGTTTCGCGTTAAAAATGTGTAGTAACTGTCCAGGAATTAAACTGGTATGAGTGGGTTGGAAGCGTAGAGAGAGAACTGAAAATTCATCGTCATGTGCTAACGTCCTCCACAGAACCTTGAATTTGGTCATTTCACGTCGTCATTTAGGACATGACGGCAAAGAAATGTACCAAACTGTAAAACGAACGTGCAGAGCGTGCAGAGTCATTGTTTTTGCTCACTAAACCTAATGTTTTGTAGCGTCGTCGTTGCCGTCGGCGTCGTCGTTTCGTAAGCTCCCTATTATCTCAAAAGGGCGGTTGTTGACGTTGTGTTTGTATTCGGAAATTACCAGCTTGAGGAAATGAGCTTTGCCGTCGGAAATTAATAATCGCAACGCGCTAAATTGAAGAACGGTGGAAACTGACTTAGCACTATTGGCTGCTAGTTCGCCGATGCGAAAAACCCATAAAAGGCTAAAAAGAACATAGGTCTGTAGAGAGTTCGTTGAAAAGCCGAAGAGTTGGTGAATCGAAGAGACCTTACAAGTTCGTGCAAGACCGGGCGGGAGATTGGCAGACGAATATCACTCTTGCGACGGCGGCTCACCGCAGTCAACAGCTTTTGAATAAGAAAAGACTTCGTGGGGTCGGAAAAACTTTTAAGCTTGTGTACGTAACTGAGTGCGGAGATGTACGATGCTATAGTTGACGGCGCCAATTGGCGGGCCGATAGATAAGAGACAAACAGAGCCAGCATGTTTGGACTCAAAGGAAGTTGTGGGCTTGAAGTTTTATAAAAAACGGTGAGCGAAATCTTGGAAAACAGCCCAAGCCCGTTGATAAAGTTTGCGAGAGCTCGGTTTTAATGCCGAACTGAGAAGATCCTCAAATTAGCGACCAACTCTCCGGTAGAAGGTTCGTCGGGACCGGAGTGGGAAATGGGTCTGCATCCGGTGTTTTTGCCTTGAACGAGTCTATCTGAAAACGTGAGATAAAATCGGCACGACTGTTTTGAAGACCAGGCACTTGACGTGCTTTAAACAAAATATTGTGCCTTAGGCAACAAAGAATCAAAGGGCGCAATAGTGCCATGATAAGTTTATGCTTGGAAGATTGCTTGTTAATAATATCAACTAAGGCGGCGTTGTCGGTAAAAAAGACAACACGCTGATTTGCCATAAGATCCCCCCACACATGCACGGAAAGGGTAATGGGGAAGAGTTCGAGACAAGAGGTTTTCCCGACATGAAATGTCCAACAAGTACCTTTGGGAAAGGTGCGTGAACGAGAACGGGGTCGATTGTCATGGGTTTGGTTAGCGGGTATTTTCCCGCGGGAATTCACCATCGCCCTGAGCCATAGTTCCCAGTAAATGTGATCCCATGGGTGTTGTTCAGGGGCAGACTGCCTCAGAAAACGAAATTGCTCGTCGTGGAAAAGCCACTCACCCGACTTAAGGCAATATCGCGCACTACTTCACAATACTTCATTAATTTTGGA
>OX421450.1:9369321-9374321 GCA_949126865.1 Montipora capitata
GAGATGACCAGACAGGGACACCAACTTCCAGTTTGCTACGCATCATAGTTAAATACAATAGTTTCTTAGCCTGCACCGGAGCTTTAAACCCACATGTGCGTTTGATATAACCTAATGAGCGATTAGCTTTCTTAGCAATGGAGTCAACATGGACTTTCCAAGTTAGGTCACTTGCCACCATGAATCCAAGATCCCGATAAACATTAACAGGATTAATCAAGTTATCTCCCATATAATAAGGATAGCTATGAGGATGTAGGGACCTAGTTATACGAAGAATTTTGCATTTACTGGAATTAAATTGCATCCCCCAAGAGTCACCCCAGCTCTTGATTGCAGACACGTCATCCTGAAACTCCAAACAATCATCATCCAAGGTTTTTATTGACCGAAAGCACTTTGAATCATCTGCAAACAAGGCCAGGGTCGATTCTGGAGAAACAATGCTAGGTAGGTCATTAATGTACAGCAGAAACAGGAAAGGTCCCAAAATAGACCCTTAAGGAACTCCTGAAACTACTGGCAACCAATCGGAGGAGCTGCTTTCTATTACTACTCTTTGTCTGCGCCCCATTAAATAACTTGAAAACCAATTCAGAAGGCTCCCATTTATACCATACTGATTTAGTTTATACAAGAGGAGGTTATGTGGCACTGAATCAAAGGCCTTGGAAAAATCAAGGTATAAAACATCAATTTGACCAGAGCAATCCAGCACTTTACCCAAGCGATGTAATACATACACCATCTGAGTAGTGCGTGATCTCCCCTTGATAAAACCATGCTGAAGATAGTAAATTTGCTTCTTAAGTATGGGATAGATTTTGTCTATCACACACCTCTCCATCACTTTACTGGCAGAAGATAAAAGGGAAACTGGACGATAATTTGTAACTGACTCCTTGTCTTCTTTCTTGTGGATTGGAATAATATTAGCTTCCTTAAAACCGGAGGGAAGAATGCCAGAAGACAAGGACTTATTGAAAATGCCACAAAGTGAAGGTGAAAGTATGTCAGCACATTCCCTCAAAACCCTAGGTAAAAGACTATCAGGGCCAACAGCCTTGGTCACATCAAGACCCAAAAGAACATCTCGAATCTCTGAAATGGAAATCGGGATCGAATTAAGGTGAGGGTTATCATTATTGGCATTGTCAGGTGACACAGGAGGAAAAACTCCTTGGTCAAACACAGAATGAAAATATCTATTGAAAAGATTGGCCTTATCAACTGGACTGACTGCTTCCTCACCTAGACCTTTTAAGTCATGGGTAATGTGCGAGATTTAGTTTTGTATCGAAAAGCTGACCAAAATCTCTTGGGATTCTTATAGATATCAGAACTGACATCACAGATATAATTATAATACTCATACTCAACCACGTTCTTAAGCTTGTTAGTTAACTTACGCAGTTTATCCTTCAAAAAGACAGTACCAGATCGTTTGACTTTGCGCCAAAGAGTGTTTTTCTTGTTTGATAAGTGTATAATGTCAGCATCAATCCAAGGTGGTGAAGTTGATTTTTTCACAGGTACCCTTGGAATGTTAACATTGATGCACTTGAAAATAATGCTAAGCCACGAAGACCAGCAAGAGCTTATATCATCCATATCCAGAACTTGCTCAAGATTGGCATTTGATAAATCAATTCTAAGGTTATCAAAGTCAGCTTTGTTGTAATTGTAGCAAACACGAGAAAAATTATGCTTCCTTGAACCCTTGATATTGATTTCAACATAGACTTCCAGGTGATCTGAGTTAACTACTGAGTTGGAGCACACTGGTTTGGTAAAACTCTCTGGAAGATTTGTAGCCACGAGATCGAGGATGTTGCCATGAATATGAGTAGGATCTTCAATCAACTGAATTAAGGAAAAATCATCTAAAAGATTGCAAAACTGGTTTTCTAGTTCATGGGATGAAGAAGTCAACTGCCAATCGATTTGAGGAAAATTAAAGTCCCCAAGAAGCAGTGGATGTGAATATCCAGAAGATTCTACTTTAGTTAAAGTGCTGAACAAAAAAGGAATAAAGGAACTGGAATCATCTGGAGGTCTGTAAGCAGCAATGACGGCAATTTTAGAAAAAACCAGGAATCTTTAATTCGCAGACCATTATTTCGCCACCACTCCTCAGCTCAGGTTCAATTGAGCACAACAGATCTTCTCTAGAAGCCAATAACAAACCACCTCCTTTTCTATCACCAGGTCGGTCGAGCCTGAAAATGTTATATCCTCGAGGCAAAATTTCAGAGTCCTCAATGTTGTCTTTTAACCAAGTTCCTGTAACAACAACCAGACTGGGTAAACTCGAATAAATGAGTTGTTGAAACTGAATAAGTTTATTGGATGAGGCAGTGATAGATTTGAGACTGCGAGCATTGAAAAGTATACAGCATATCTTGGAGTTATTTAGATCGTAAACATTGAAGGGGCCAGAGAACGAAGAACTCGTACTCCATCTAGAATTCTCTAAAGATGCAAAGGACTCCGAAGATGGAGAACCAGTATGCGGAGATAAAGATGACCGCGGTAGAGGGATAAGTTCACAGGCGGAGCACCGCCATTCATCAGTCGACAGACCAAGTTGAAAGTAATGATCGTCAGAAAGCTTTTGACACTTGGCGTGAAACCAAAACGAGCATCCATCCCAAAAAAAAAGCTTTTTGATTGGACCTGCACGGTTTATTGCAGTTTCCACATGCAAATCTGTAAGAGGGTCCTGGGTTCTTTAGATTCACTCCACACAAGAGGATTAAACAGGATAGCAAGACTTGTTGTGCCACGATGACACAGGCGGCGTGCCCAGGACGAAGATGGTCGCCATCTTGAATTTTCAACGTGGAGAACTTAATCACAGGTAATCCAGGCTCACTGTGTGTGCCACATTGGTAAATATGGAGAACATATGAGGCGAAGTTTAGGTCTGGAAATTTGCTAGAAAATGGAAATAAAAATCGATGAAACTTACCATGTGGTGAGCTGTTGTTGTCTTTAATACGTACACGAAGTTTCGGGGAAAATGGTCCCCGTTCACCTTCCTTCATAGTATAGTGACAAGGAAGGAGACTGAAGCCAGCGTCGGGACTCCGATCGACCCAAAACAAGCACGACTTTTTTCGCGAAAATCGAATCCAGTCGCTAAATAAACACGCCAGGCTCGTGGAACATGAATTTGTCTTAACCATGAATCCACTGAGGCATCTCCAGGTAGCAACGCGAAGCCACCAGGCTCCGTAGAACTTGTAAGTTAACCTGCTAAAATGGCGGCCAGAAACCGTTGTCCTCGCAAAGTGTCCAATTCAAAATGGCACTGAACTCGGGACGCCTGGTGATGAGTATAATAAGTTTTCCTGGAGGGAGGGGAGTCCCAGACTGCTCAGAGATTTGGGAGTCGTGTACGTATTAAAGACAACAACAGCTCACCACATGGTAAGTTTCATCGATTTTTATTTCCATTTTCTAGCAAATTTCCAGACCTAAACTTCGCCTCATATGTCCTCCATATTTACCAATGTGGCACACACAGTGAGCCTGGGTTACATGTGACTTAATATGTTTGCCAGCCACGGCAAATGAGGCCAGATCGAGCTTTTGCGAATTACTTTCCAGTAAAGTGGGAAACACATTTCCAACAGGAGAACTGTGATAAAGATTAAGAGCAAAAAAGAGGGCCAAAAAATACGAAAAAATCAGGAGCTCGAAGAACCACGGACGACGACGCCGACGCATACCGCATACCGCTGACTCAGAAAAAATGAAATCGACCTCGATTTTCAACGGAATGAAAACTTAAGTGATCCCGGAGAGCAATGCGAGGTCTTATTGCGGAAGTCGTACTCGGTTAGTCAGGAAACTATATTGATCCGGTAACTTGATCACAGGCGGCCGCTAAAATTGATGTCACTTTCGATTTTGCGATTTTACTTGTACGACCGAAAGAACGATAGCAAATTGAACTCTGATTGAACGTAACAAACATCTCCCGAAACCTTTTTGGCTGATGGTAACTTGTTTTATCATATGACCCGTACGGCCCTGCGCGCGCTTTCATTGCAAAACTATTGAGAAAATCCCCTTATGAGGGCCGTACGCGATGGCGCGAGCAGGGCCGGAAAAAGCCGTCCGGCCCTGCTAGGATCGCGTACGGCCCTCATACGGGGATTTTCTCAATAGTTTTGCAATGAAAGCGCGCGCGACATGCGAACCAAAACAACTTTTCGGTCAAAATGAGCGACGTAAGTGAACATTCCGAATTTTGTTACCCGAAAAAAAAAAAAAAAGAAAGGAAAAGCGCTGTGGTCATATGATAAAATGCTTATTGACTGAGTTAGGTTGGGCCGGACGGGAATATATTTGGCCCTCGGTCATGGCGCACGGACCTCGCTGCGTTCGGTCTGTACGCCATGACCTCGGGCCAAATATTTTCCCGTCCGGCACTCCCACTCAGTCAATAAGTACATAATATTTGTGGCACAAAATTTATGATGTTTTCATATCGCAAATTTTGTTTCTGAGGGCAAATTGTTTTATTCTCGACCGACACTTCCTAAAAGTTCCTTCTGCTCTCCTTAAAAACTACATATCAATATTTATTTACTTTTGCGTCAATATTTGTTTTGCTTAAAGCAGGCTAACAAAATCTGTACCTTGCTTAGTTCCCACTTCTGAGCGTTAAAATAGAACTTTTGGTCGTATGTTCCTGACTGCCAGTCGCATATTTTGACGTCTCCCATCCAGATACTAATCCCGCCGGAAAGAGATTAACTTCAGTGAACATTGGAAAGCTGTCAGATGCTCAGAGTACACGCTTAAGCTTGTGGTGAAAAAGGAGTTGTAAATGATCAACATGTCAGCCTTGAACCCCAATGTTTCTCGATTTCCTTTTATTTTCTTCAATCTTTCTGGGTCTAGTATTTTACTGAACCACATATCTTCTCAGGAGTATTTAGGAAAGATATCTGCCATGGCACTGTAATGATTTACGATACCAAAACAAT
>OX421450.1:9379321-9381821 GCA_949126865.1 Montipora capitata
ATAGTGCTCAAGCTTGCGTGATATCGACTAATTCTAGCCGACTCGGCCTTCAGCCTCGTCGGCTAACTATTACGCGACATCACGCTCGCTTTCGCGCTAGAACTGTTAATTATCGAGTCCTTGAAGGGAACACATCACACCAACAAATCTGCAAGGCTTCACAACTCAGTTGGTAGAGCATTGCACTGGCATGGAAGACGTCATGGGCTCGAATCCCGTTAAAGCTGCCTGAAACGTACAAGAAAGTATTTATCGTGGTCACGAGCAAGGATAGCTAGATCTTTTTTTAATGGCAAGTTTTTAGAGACTCTAGCAGAGTTTGCTCCTTTTAGGGACAAACAGTGAAAATTGTAATTTCACATGGACTTCCAAACTACTCAGAATTAGCTAGGAAATAGCCATAAGCAGTTAAGAAGTAGACGATATTACATGGCCGCGCGGAGATACGAAATATCTTTTCGAGTGTTGAAAAATATTTCACGAGTGAGTGCAGCGATCGAGTGAAATATTTTTGAACACGACAGGAGAAATTTCTTTCCTCCAAGCGGCCATGTAATATTCTGTTTATTATGTAATGAAGTAGTAAATCATTTCACGAAAGGCATCGAAAGGCGCAAGTTTTATATGTAACCATAGCAACAATGATCTTTCCACGTGTGAAGATAACATGTTATCTTCACGTGTGAAGATATCATGTCTTCGCGCGAAAGCTCACTTAGTATTTCATTGTTGTTTATATAATAAGACAGTTATATTATTGGATTGTAGGTGTTTCCATCGACCATCATCATTTCAGAGTGCGAGGACACCTTTTACACAGATGTGACATTAACTCCGAGAATACCAGTTCGGCGTAACCAGAATGGGGAAATTCTGCGCGTGACATTTTATCTCTCCAAAGGACTATGGCTAGTGAACAAAGATACGTGTGCTGTTGAATTAGAAGGAACTAAGCCTGTCACAGTGAAGATTGCAGCCTCCTGTACGGAGAATTTTGGCGGGAGTCATATTAAAGCCATGTTTCCTGTTATCCACATTGAACATAGTTTTTGGCCGTTTTGGGGCTTTTTTGGTTTGCCCAGGGTTCCGGTATGTATGTTACATAATTTATGGTTAGGAATTTATAATGCCATGAGTCTTAAACCAGGGCCTAGTTGCTCAAGCGCTGGATAACTTTAGCCAGTGGATAAGTCAATATACTCCGTGTCAAACATTTGCCAAGGTTTTTGCACACGCCTTTATTAAGATTAGCAAAGAGTGTTGCTCTCAGCGGTGTGTTGACCAAGATGGATGTACGTTTTTGAGCTCCACTAAATTTCGTTGTTTTCTTTCCATTCTAAAATGTTTGTTGTTCTTTCGTGTTTTTTTCTGTTTTTTCCTTTTCCGTCCCTGTACAACTCGTTTACTATGCCAGATTCAGTTGCAAATTCAAAGAGGGAGAATAATGCTCTTAAAACACAAGTATCCAAAATGGCGGATGAGATCTCGAGATTGAAAGAGATGATAGAGCAACAGATCGGCAATACTGTTAGTCCAACAAGCAACGACGGAGTCCGTAGCGTAGAATTCTTACGACGACCTTAATAGCTTCAGAGCCATGGCGAAATAGACCAAAGTTGATGCCATTGCAAATGTTATTGATGAGTTTTAGGACCACAGCTTCTTATACAACATTAAAATGGTAGGAGTCCCCTAGCGTTCACCAGATGAATCCGCACCTTCGACAAGTAAACTTTGTCTGAATATTCTTGAAGAAATGGGAGCTAATGTAACGATCAATGACATTGACACAGCACATCGTGTCCCCAGCAGAAATAACAACGGGAAACCTAAGCCGATAGTGTACAGATTTGCTAGCCGATTGGCGAAAGATATGGTCATGTCTGTTCGGCCTGGCCTACCTGAGGATTCTTTACTAAGCGCGGCTAGAATTTTCGATCATCTATCACCTAGAATGCAAACCGTGTTATTCGAGGCAAAGAAGTTCAAAGAACAGCACCGTCATCAATATTGCTGGTCCAAGGGCTATTTGTCTATTTGCGGAAAAATCCCTTGTCTCGTGCTATCAAAATTAAAGATCTTGACGAGTTGTGCAGATTACAGACCGAAGGAAACAGCTAATGCACCTATCAATGTTAAGCTGCTGGGGGGTGGGGGAAACCGGGCATAGGCGGGGGATTTGAACTCAGATCAGTTTTTCTGTTCAAATGCCCGGCCCCAGAGAAGTCATCCTGGGTCAAAAAAGTGCAAATTCCTCACCCCAGGGGCACCCGGAGCTTAGAACGATCTACCACGAGTTCCAGAGCGTCAATTCTCGGTTTTCACATGACGTCACGACCGCCATGTTGGTGCCCTAAACAAAGAAAAGGCGGCCATGTTGGTGCCCCGACCAAATCCTCCGGGAATTTAACTCTATTATTATGCAAACGCTTCCTTTTGTTTTCTTTGAAAAACATGGCTGTTGATCAGGTAAGTGGAAACCAGCAATATGCACGAACTC
>OX421450.1:9394321-9424321 GCA_949126865.1 Montipora capitata
ACCTAACTGCAAATTGCTCTGACGGACGTTTTCCTGCATGTCATGCATGTCTAGAGCTGCACTAAGCAAACGTTCATGCCACACAGTAAGGAAGGACTGAACATGTCGGTTCCGCTTCATAACTTTTCTTCTTTTCAGTCTCATCTGATGACAGGAAAATTTTTTTGTTGGTTTACGTTTGCACCAAATAATTTTGCAAACCCGGGAGTTACGGTGTAGCCCTTTTATTTCGCGGGGTTTAATTTTTGCGGATTTTGCGGATAGTACTTGATCCGCTGAAATAAGTTCCAGCAGAAAAAAAACACCAGCAAATTAAAAACCGTAAAAATTCACTCCCGTTAATATAACTGAAATGGCTTTTAATCCACAGTGGAGTCAAAAAGATCCTTTATTTTAATATTTGCATTCCTTGAGAAAAAGCAATTGGAGCTTGCTACAAACAAAAAGCAACGATAAAAGGTTAAGTCAATACTTTTACAGTTTCTGGGGCATAAGAAGCGAACTCAAAGCAGTCAATCAAACGGTCACGTTAACTATTTTTTAAGGCCTCCAGGCTGCACATTTTCCCCACCGTTCTCGATGGTTGAAGGGTTTTTTTACCCAAGAGTGATAGAAGTTGAATATAGTTTTGCTGCTTGAAAAGAAAACCACAAAAATTAGTTCCCGGCGGAAATTTCTCAGTGTCAATTCGTGCCGCGAAAATTGGTTCCCGCAAACTTCAAAAAATCGCCAATCCGCAAAATAAAAGTTCCGCAAAAATTTTATGCTAAACGGTAACAGTAAAACGCAAGCCAAAAGACAGATGAAGAAAAAATGACATAGTTTTTTTTTATAAAACTCTGAATTTCGAATTCTCAGCGAAGGATTAATAACAGTCGATCGCAAAAACACTAAAATTTCTGTGGAAGGGCAAGATATTCTGTCAGAAGGAAGAGATTAATCACGTGCTAGGCAACCACAAAGGTGCACGTGATCACCTTGTGTCAGGGTTCTTGTTTATAATGAATGAAGAGTGTTCGTCACTTTTAGAGTTGAACAACGTACTTTTTAGCCAAGAACCTTACGTCTTTCGTTTTTTAATTTTGTTGTAATATTTAACTGAATATTCATATTTCATCTGTCGGGTCTGGAAGCCTTCTTTGTCGGGTTATTGACCCGTCACCGGACTCTTACTTGGAACAATGTTGATCAAACCCTTCACTAAAGAACCATTTCTTTCCATAATGAAGCAAAAATTGGACAACAAGCTTTCTTTCAAATAATTCTTGACTGACAAGAATTAGTCGAATTTCAAATTGTTTTTTACCTGAAGACTGTTCAGAGTTGAGTACAAATAAACAAAATTATTAATAGCCAGAAAATTGTAAACACAGACTACACAAGGTGTTTTCCGTCTCATGGTCTCTGGTATCCAACTCAAATAAGTTACCAGAGAATTTGCCGTTTGGTTTCAGTGTTACACATAACACTACAGTTTTTAAAATATTACCCAGAACTCGACGAAGAGGTAAATCAGCGACTAAATTTCTTGTGCGTGCGTGTGTTGTGTCGATGTTTATTTTAAGCTTGTATGCAAATTTTAACAGAGAAAATTAACTTACAAAAAATCTTCCACTTGAAGGTCGTTAAAAAGCTTTATTTTTGGTACATGTAGTTCATTTGAACGAAAAATTGTCACAAAAACCTTTTCCACCGAAAAATTTATTGAAACAAACAAAATATCTGCTATTAGAGGCAAAAAAAACCCTTCCAATTTTAATTGCGTACGTGCATACAAACCCTTTTCGGAAAAACCTTGACTGTAAATAATGAAGCGCAAAAGAAGCAACAAGCTTTATTTCTAATAATTCGTTACTGTCACATTTCCATTTTTTTTTACCTTACGACTGTGCAGAGTTGAGTACAAAATAAATGTAAATTGTCAGACAACTATGCGACTTCAGTAAACACTGTGATGCATTCAAGGCATTCGCTTCCTTCAATGTTTGTTAAATCCATAAAAAAATTGCCATTTGATTTCAGTGTTGTATATAATACCAAGTTAGTAAAATATTAGAAACAAATCTCACTTGATATCCAACGGAAAATGAAATTGTTGTGGAAGACCATTATTCGTCGCTTTAAATATTCCAGATATTTATTTTTCACAGCCTGTCTTGCTCATCCAATTGACGTTCCATTCTTCAGCTCCATGAGGGTATATTTTGTTTAAAGATCCACTAAAACGCCATTCGCGTTACAATGACTTTCGACGCCATTGCAGATCAATTAAATGTTCTCCTGTGTGCACCAGAGAAATCTACGCATTACCCCAGCCCCTTCAAACCTAACAAAATACGCACAGAAGACTCTATGCACAAATACATCACTAAGCAGGGGAGTGACAGGCAAGACTTTTCATGACACGGAAAAAAATAATAAAACGGAGAAATGAAACGCAGATTCCGACTGGGTTTGGCAACCCAGTAACTAGGATGAAAATAAAAACCGCCAAACAATATGATAATCAATTCTTCCTGGAGTAAGGAAGACACGTTGGCGAAGGTCCAGAGAATTATGGGTAGGGAGAGAGAAGGATATGCTCTGCATATTTACAGAGAACTGGAATTACACATCAAGATAAGTTATCTTTCGTCTAATCTTAAATTCTCTGCCAATATGCTCCGCACTATTGGCAATTACAAAATTTGCGAATTCAGAGCACCGGAACCAACAACTATAAATATGATGTAAACCCTGCCAATTTAATTTCAACAAGAGAAAAACTGTGACTAAGAGGTCTGACAGGACAATTCTAACAGTCTCTTCATTAGTTGAAAAAAGAAGAACGCAGGTAATATTTACGAAAAGTCCCCTCTTAGACCTTAATAACACTGCGGCCATGTTGGCTCTCCAGAATCAACAGGCAGAAAACACGCAAAGTACTAGCATGCGCGTTGTCCAGGTAAACACAAGTCAGAGTGATGGCTAGCCTATGAGCAGGCTCTCTCAGTCGCGCAGCCTAATTGATGGCGGACAATATGGATGATGCGATTCGAAAAGTTTGCGAGATTTTTGGTGTCAAAAAGTAAATGGTACCAGGAGGATGCGATTAAGTTTGTTGCAGCCGAGAAGAAAAGCGATATTTTCGTCAATTTACCTACACGATTTGGAATTCCTTCACAATTTATCAAGCGTTGGTGGTGGTGTTTTCGTCCGTGCGGTGCTTTTTCGAGAAAAAAAAAGTAACATTGTGATTGTGATTTACCACTACTAATTCTTTTCAGATTTTTTTATTAGAATATTCTACAGTAAGATGTCCTTTGGTCTCCTTTTCTCTGATACTGGGAGAGACAATGCCTTCAAGTTAGCGCCTTGAGTTTCCACTTTACAAAGCGGTGTTGATGTACCCATTACATTGGGCTCCCACTGAATGCTAACAACGTTTTGTGGTCTTGATGGTGCAAAAAGAAGCGCTGGGATATGTGACGGGCTAAGAACCCCGAACGCAATCGCGCTTTATATGCATATTCCGGGGCTTACAACTTCGCTCGGGGTGATTTTTCGATGTGCTATTCTGGATGCTTTTGCTAGACGGTGAAAAATTCAAGCAAGCGTCACCACTGACAACTCTGGCATTTCTTCGCCTCCGGTGTGCTATTTTAATCTTAAGCCAATCTCTTAACTCGAAGAGTAATTTTACCGTCAAACTGTGTTCTAATCTACTCCTCAATTTAGCCTATCCTCAATGTCGTCCACTTTACCACATAAATCGGCTGGAAGTATCAAAGGGGAGATGTTCAAAACACTGTTAACAAGTACATTTAGGACCGAACATTTTGTCCGCCAAAGAATGCAACATTCGCCAACACAAGGAATCTTAAGTCTTTGACATTTCATTAATAGTTGTTCGTTTCAAAGGTTCGCTAGGGACAACGATTACACGAATCGCGCGGAGATCACTCGACTGTCTCTTCTCCCATGCAATGTAATTGACCAAAAAAAACAAAAACAAAACAAAAACAACAACAACAACAACAACAACAACAACAAAGTATCCGTTACATCACAGAAATCGTTTACCAGCTCGATCTCGCAGATAATATACTATTCGCTATTTTTTGGAGTAGAGAAACGACCGCCAGAAATATGTCTGCGGTCGCAAGCTAGTTGGACGAGTGCAATAGGGAAGATATCGTTGACGTCTCCTAAAGTATTGCCATTAATGTGCAAACCAGAGCCTCACTGGCTGTCGAAACAAGAGGTCTTTTGTCCCTGTAGTTGGCAAATTGGAATAACAAACGCAATGTTTGTAAACAGATATCTTCTCTATTTGTAGTCTCTGAAAAAAATTACAAGTGCTTATTAAAATTAAGTCGCTTATTAATAGTATCAAAAGATCGAAAAGCAACGCACGCGTATCACGCAATACGCAAAAAATTGCACCATAACTTTCGCCATCCAGGGCTCGCATTTCATTGGCTATCTCTGACTTTGTTGGAACAGTGACCAATCAAAATGTTAGGTATACTTCATTTTTGCTCTAAATTACCCCTTTTCTGCACTGTTACCCGAAAACTGCATTTCTCTCAACTGCAGCCAATCATAATCGAGTTTGTTTTTTCACGTAAATTATTATACGGTTAATTCCTTTTTCCACTGAACTTTCAGGTGAAGGTATTAGAGAAAGACCAAAAGATGCAGAAGTGTAAAGCTGTTACTGATCCTCATTACCTTATGCTTGATAAAGAGGGTGCTAGGTTAGTTGCAGACAACAAGTAGTTGAGCTACTAGTTTGTAACTGACACATTCGTTATTACTGTAAGCGAAGTCTCCTTTTCATATTTTAAGACGTGGCGAATGGGGACGTCTCATTGTCTCAACGCCACTTCATCCAGCACCTGCGATAAAGCACAGTAGCTTGTGAACTGTAACAGTAACTAACGAAAAACGTTAGCCTGCGTAGCTTGGGGGATATTTTATCGTAGGATTTTTTTTACTCTTGCTAGTACGATAGAGTTTTGGCACGAGTGGGTCGCGACTGGCGACAGGCATCGTTTTGAAATCCCTTCTGCTGCAATTCTTGGCTATTTTGAATAGTCCGCCCACCGACGGACGAGAAAAATTTCAGATTGGCCGAGAGGAAGTAACCTGTCAATCAAATACATGTATATTTCATATGTCCCAGGAGAAATAGCGTTTGTTAGTATATACTAAAACAGTGGATAGCGTTGAACTCGCGCGCTGATTGGCTCGTCAAACTCCGAATATCCTGTGCTATTTACCTCCGAGCAACTCGGGAAAAAATGGCGTCCCCATTTGCATCCGTGGCAAGTGAAGAAAACATCCAAATTAATTTTTTGTGCTGTATATTATCTCACTGTTTTAGTATATACTAAAACAACTATTCACCTCAGTGTCGGTGGCCAGCGTTGGATATTTAAATATCCACCGCTAGCCACCTCCACTTTGGTGAATAGTTGTTAATTATTTTGTAGAAAATGTTTGCTGCCTTCAAGGAAACATTGAGAAAGCGTTGAATTTGTTTGTAATCCTTGCAATGTTCTTGGAACTCACCGCCACGCTTACCGTCTTCCCAGCGCAGTGGCCCTCCCAAATTCTTCGCGTAAGTTTGGAAGTCGAAATATCAAATTTGCCTAGTTCTCCAGTTTTTTTCCGAAACAGGTTTAAGATTGTTGACATAGACAGTAGTGTCATCGAATATACTATGTATATCGACTCAGATTTATTAGGATTTATTTTTTTGAAATTTAGTGAGTGTTTGTATTTACCACGTTATTCACATCGAGATTTATTTCAGTCTGCCAGAGGAAATCTGTTCCGATCACTTCCTAGTTCATCTTCTTCGTCTGGTGCTTTATTGACATTTACAATGAGGCCCTTTATTCTTCAAGAGAAGCCATCGGTTTTCGCACAGCAGTACTTTTCTTATTCTGACCCTAAATAATCTTATTCGAACCCTAAATATTCGAATTGCCGAATTCAATGTTTGAATTGTTGAATTGAAAGTGTGAATTGCTGAATTGAATGTTTGAACAGCATGTTTAATTTTTGACACTAAAAACGCACCATAGACATCAGTACACGAACGTCACGCTTGAATAAAACGAATGCTGAACTTCAAAAACGACTGTCATGGTTGAATAAAACGAATATTGATTTGAAAATTGAATGTCATAGTAGAATAAAAGGAATATTAGGGTTGAAAAACGAAGGTCGTTTGTAAAGACGGGTAACAAATTAATTTTGATAAGAAAAACGCGTCATAGATGGCGACTTTTCAACTTTCAAACCAATACGAAAAAACTTTTGCTAGCGTGTCCAGATTCCCTGACAAACCAGGTGGCTTAATTATATTAAAGCAATCCTTAAGTTACCCCATTTTTGTAAAGTGCCCCTGTGACCACAAAATCAATTCATATTTTTCTTTGGATTTCAAAACTATGTTAACAAAACACTAAGTGACCCACGTTTTAAGCCTTGATTTCAAAAAGACACCTCTTTATTTTAAGTGTAATTTTCCTATTTAATGGTCCGCCATTACTAACATTATGTTTTTGAGAGAGCTGGATCGAAAATGACGTCAAAGGCTCACTAGTTTAAGAATGCAATACGTGTGTATGTCGCAGAATTAATATGCAGCACGGGGGTTTTGGGCTTTCAGACTTTTAAACTCACGCTTTGCATATATAATAAGCTGCGTTCACACGCTGAAATTTTAAGCTAGTGAGCCTCTGACGTCACTTTTCCCTGGATCCAACCGTCTGAGGTCCAATCGGTCAGTTTTGAACGTGAGTAATGGCGAACCGTGAAATCCAAAACTTACACTCAAAGTAAACGGCCTTTGGATAAAAATCAAAGCTCAAAATTTTGCCAGTCAGGTGTTAGGCAAACACACTTTCAAAATCTGAAGGAAAAAAGGAAGTGGTTTTTTTGATCACAGGGGCACTTTAAAGATTAGCTAATTTACATATATGGGCATAAATATTTTCAACTCTTGTGATTGGTGGGCGAAAACTCCCCAGCGTTGTATGAGGGAAAAGAGTTTAAAGCCATTCGCTTCGGGGTTATACAACAAATCAGAGGAAATGTGCCATTTCTTTAAGAAACATGGCTACCCTGAACGCCGTTGTCAACACGGCTCAACACCGTTCCGAAGAAACTGATCGACAGACTGAACTGCAAATGTCACAGAAGGTAGAGAACGAGAAAATTCCATTCACACTCACCCTAAAACCTTGCAGTGAAAAACATTATTTTGAAGCACTTCAAGTTACTCCAAAACAAGTAAAATCTTCTCGCAGCCTCCACTTTTTTTTATTCAAACACGATAAAACATCGATAATTATTTTTCTAGTCAGATACACACTAAAATCTAAGGATCAACCGGGTACCGATAAGTGCGCGCGCACTTGATACAAAACTAGTCCTTTCGTCCACAATGCGGAAAAATAACAGGACTAAAGCGATCTGTTAAAATTGTAGGCCGCTTTGCATGCACCCTTGCTAATGCAGTCTATTGCATAACATTCATATTATGCAAAAAGATATACATTGGCGAATCAGGGAGGAGACTAGGAGACCGCTTTCGCAAACATCTGCGAGACGTGGAAAAAACAAGGAAGCACAAAACCAGTCACTCGACACTTTAACCCCCTATAACTATTCTAGCCAACACATGGTGATCAGTTGCCTTTCTGGCCCTACATCAGGGCAACTTGGAAAGCCTTAAGACTCGACTTTTCAAATCGACTCCCTCACTTCCCATGGAATTAACGAATGCTTTTCTTGCAACTAAGTTATCTTTGTTGTCCCTGTTACTTAATTCCCACCAAGGTTGCCTATTTACCAAGTTAGGATTTCGAGTAGGATTTTCGAGTTGGATTTTCGAGTTGGATTTCGGGTTGGATTTCGAGTTGGATGTTTGAGTTAAGCCTAAATATTGTTTTATCGCGAATTAGGCTTAGTAAGGTTATCACTTTTAAAGGGTTTGGGCTTTATCATCAGTTACCGTACGTTGTAACCTTAGTCTGCATTTCACCCCTGGTCTGCAGTCTGTATTTTACACTGTACAACTGGAAAATCCAACTCGGACTGATCCAACTCCAAATCCTAACTCGAAAATTAGCTGTCTCATTCCTACCAGTGGCGTAATTCAATCTTTCACTATTTAATACGCTGACAAACCTGTATGGTTCGAAACTAGTCGGCTTTCAAATTTCTCTACGGTAGTCAATTTCCCTTATCAGCCCAGTTGATAATCCTCTTTCTGTCTCACTTCCCTACAGACGCAGCACCTCAATTTCTTTTCTTGCACATACTTTTGTAGGTCACTACTAAGTGGATATTTCAGTGGTAACAATCTCTTAACCTTACTTTCATGGTCTTGCAAAGTTTTCCTTGTGGTACTTATTTAACAGAAACACGAGGTGAGTTATGACGTCTGTTATTGTATTTCACTAGTTTGAACATCTTTTTCTTTTCTTTTTTCTAAATCAGCAACGGACGGTACGATTTTATGGGAATGGGAGATTACCTCTTGTATTACAACAAGGAGAGGGACTTTGAGGCAAGTGATAACATCAATCAAAACATGTGCATATTCACTGTATTGTCATCATTATGCAGTTTGAAAACTCTCAACAACTGGGTATCACTTATTTCACTCTAATGAAAGACTGACTCTTGTATCGTCAGCACTCAGTTGGTACGAGCGAATTTTCTTACGTACCGCGTATCTCTGCAACTTCAACCGTTAGCTATTTGTTTTCTTCTATCGGACATACAGCTATTGGGACAGTTAGCAATGAATATTCAATATATCATTCTTCGGTGTTTGTTTAGATAGAATGTTGCCACGAAAAAATTGATGCGAGCTGTTGAGAACGTTTGGGACGTTCTTTTTATCTGGCAATCCTTAGTTTAACTCCACATTCTTTTAGTGATCTTTTTTTTCGTTCCGTGTGTGTTCCCTAGGTCCATACAAGACTATGGTCCTGCTCTGGTAGGTCCGCTGCAGCGACTTGCACTTGCGGAGTTGTTATTCGCTATCACAACGATTTCATTAAATTTGATTGCTGTAACTCAAATCTGATGCAAGATACGACTACTCCTATGAGGGTTTCTATACCCAGAGCGAAATGCCTTGCACCAGGAATTTCTCTGAAGCAGACAATTCGTGGGTTTAACAGCAAATACGAGGTATAGTCTACATTTTGTTGTACTTCGAAGCAATGGTGAAGACAGAGCTAAAGACGATATTAATTTTCTAGTTGCTTGGCTAAAGGACCACGGAAATATCAGAGTCCTAGATAGAATACGAACCTGGAACCTCCATAACAACCGCAGAGTGCTCTACTCATTAAGTTACTATAACGCCTGGAAAGTTAAGTCGTGTACATTTTATTTAAGTCCTGAATAGACAATGTGTCCCCCTGGTCTGCGGACTCTCTTTGAGCTTTTGGTTTTATGTACTATCAAGATATAGTTGCAAGCGGGAGGTTGTTAAGCACGGAAGAAGCGTGAGAGTCTCACGAAGCGATATCCGAGCGGACTCTAGCTTCTTGAGTGCTTAACAAACCTCCCAAGTGCAGTTATAACTGGAGAGTACATGCTGAACCTATTTGTTAATTATATATTTGACAATTATTCTTTGAAATCTAGGTGAATCGCGGCTCGGTAAATGTTCTGTCACTAATTAACAATTAGACCCGAGTCAATAGCCCATGAGGAGAAGCCGAATGAGCTATTGACCCATGGCCCTTGAGGGCGAGGGGTGTAATTGTTTTAGTATCGCCCAACTAGTCGGATAGAAAAGGCAATCATAAAGTTAGCAAATGCAAGTTAAAGAAATATTTATTTGGGAATAAAACGAAAGAAAGCGTCGCGCTTTTCGCTACTCGAGGACTATTAATAATAGTCCTCTAGTAGCGAAGCCAATCAAAATGCAGGATTTGCATTAGTCCACTAGTTGGGTGATACTATTATTTAGTATCACCCAACTAGTGGACTAATGCAAATCCTGCATTTTAATTGGCTACGCTACTAGAGGACTATTATTAATAGTCCTCGAGTAGCGAAAAGCGTGACGCTTTCTTTCGTTTTATTCCCAAATAAATATTTCTTCAACTTGCATTTGCTAACTTTGTTATTGCCTTTTCTGTCCGACTAGTTGGGTGATAGTAAAACAATTAGACCCTTCGCCCTCAAGGGTCACGGGTCAATAGCCCATTTGGCTTCGCCTCATGGGCTATTGACCCGTAGCCCTTGCGGGCGAAGGGTCTAATTGTTAAATACTCAACAAAATATCGAGTTTCTGATTGGTCAATGACGAATGCATACATAAATAGCTTATAGAGTGCAAAAAGGGGTTATAGAGTGCAATACGGAAGTTGCTATGGAAACAAAGCAATGGAGTGATTTGATTTGATTTTCATTTTTTATTTTTGCTTTATTGACAAACATACAATAAAGATTACAATACAGGCAATTACTAACTATCGGGTACTAAGGACTACACTCAAGCTACACTGAACTGGGGTTGAAAATGACTCAAGGTGTTCCAGTTAAAAAATATATATATTAAGGCATCTTGGCTACACGATCTCTTATTGGTTTCCCTAACAATAAGGGACCTTGAGATTGCCGCTGTAACCTGCATGTGAGTTAAGAAATCGTAGTGCCTCTCTTGTGAGCGGACGATTATCAAGACTATTATTGTTGACACTAAGGTTACATAACTGTTCAATAATTAAAAATTAAAAATCTCAGTAGAGCATGAGGTTCTTTTTTAAAATGAATAGCAACTTCACAAGTACACATTTTAGTGATCATAGAGGACCTGTGGTTGCGGAAAGGAATTTTAAATTAAAATCTTTAGGAACCAACATATCGCACGTTGCATTTCTTGCACGTAACCAAGTAGATAACATTTTTAGATTTGCAACTAAGAATCTGCGTAATAGGAAACGTCCTGCTAGTGCTAATGCTAGTGCTAGTATAGCAATTAGTTCCCTGTAAATAATTGCGACACAGATCACATTTGGCTGTGCACTTAAAGCAACCTGGCTGATTATCGGCGCGCGATGTTGCTCACGATTTCTTTGATATTTTTAGTTCTACGAAAACTGTACCAGCGGTAAAGTTGTAGACTTCATCATATATAAAAGTGCTCAAGGGCGCCGCTACTGGATGCCACACATTTTAAGAGCTCCGTCTTGTTATTAGTTTTTGCTTCGTTTTAACGTTTTTTTAATACCTGAACTTTTATCCTGGTTATATATTCAACTTTTGCGTGCTTGGAACATGCTTAGATACACGAGAAATACTCTCTTTCTTTAAAAATTTCTGGAAAACCTGTACGAAGGCTTTAACTTCTGGTTAAGCCTCGTTGCATCCACCTCTACCAAGCTAAAGCTGGAATGTGCTTTCTTGCTGAACATTCTGGCATCTGGAGGAGGCATCGCCAACTATTCCGGTCATGACGCAGCCGTAAACTAGCAGCGGTCTCAACGGAAAATCTGTATCGAAAATGGCGGCCAAAAGAGCATGTTGCGCTCACGATTACCAACAGCTGCATAATTTTTCCAGTGTTGTACTATACGATACCCGAAGACAGGAACGTAGAAAGACTTGTCGCGAAACGTATTTAGTGGAAAGAATAATTCACCGAAGAAATTTGGGAAATGTGAGTGTCATTTGAGCGCCTTTACTAGTGGATATTATCTCCGAGTTTTGGGGAGAATCTGTATGCAAATTTGTCACTCCCGCGTAACCGGAAGTTTGATCTAATTAGCCAATTGTGGTGTCGAGCCAACTGGGAGTAAACACAACACCATGCTTGTGTTCCAGTGATTTTACTCGCTCACGTGTTTTCTAATACATGCGCATAATTATGATTGATTAACGACATTACATCCCTCCTCTTCTTGGGATGGAAACAAGCTTACTTCAACACTCAACAGTGTAGCATGCTTAACAAAACAAAAACATGTTCGGCTGAAAAACAGTTCCTTGCATATCAACACTTAGACATCTATTTAGGCAGAGTGAATTAGTTTTCTTTAAACTATTTCAAGTAGAGTGTTTGTACATAATCAGAGAATCTGACGGGAGGTTGTGATCTGCGTTTGCAAACGCCTCAAAGGAATGTTCTCTTTAGCTTCTGCTGGTTTTGGTTGCACCACAGGTGTATCTGAAACCCCTTTTCTTCCAGATTCGTGTTGACCATTCATGAGATGTTCAGGAACAACTTTAAACTGTGAAGAATTTCTTGTGATAGTCTGAGATCCATTTTGCACTGTAACCATTGAACCTTTCTTCTCTTCCACAACAAAAGGTTTTGGATTGTACGGTGTGCTCAGTTTATTCTGTTTGGGTTGTCTCATAAGCACAATGTTTCCTGGAGTGATTCGTGTCTCATGGGCACTTGTCTTGTGGTCAGCGTAAATCTTCATCTTCTGTTTCTGTAACGCATCTCGTTCAGAGAAGTTTGCTGATGAATTTTGTCTGAATTGGATGAGTTCTTGTGGTCTTCAGTTTTCGTTTGTTCAAAGCTTCGCTTTGTGACACGGTGGTGGAATGAGCTGTGGCACGGTACTGACGTAAGAACTTGTATAGCTCTTGTTTCCAATTTTTGCCCTCCAAATGTGCTATGCGAATGTTTTTTTCAAGAGTCTGGACTAAACGTTCTGCTTCACCATTGGCTTTAGGCCAGTCAGGTGTGCTCCTTCCATGCTTGAATCCTAAGAAGTCGGCAAAGTTTTTAAACTCTGACCCGTTAAATGGAGGACCATTGTCACTCTTGAGAACGTCGGGTATGCCTTGTCTTGCAAATATGGCATCTAACTTAGGGATCACAGCTCTGGCTGAAACTGAAGTGAGTATTTCTACTTCAGGAAAACGACTGAATTCGTCAGTTACCACCATTATGTAATCACCAGATGGAAATGGTCCGGCTCCACGGTGCAGTGGGAAGTGGAGTCATTCGCAGAGGTTCTGGTGGTGGTGACTTCACTGTGGAAGCTTGACACGAGAGACAGTTCTTCCCTTTCTCCTCCACAAGGTTATATATTCCTGGGAACCACACTTTGTCTCTGATAAGTTGTTTGGTTTGCACCATCTCTTGGTGACCTTAATGCGCTACATCAACTGCCTTATTTCTGAGGGAAGTGGGTATAATGATCCCGTTTGCTCTCAAGACCAAGCCATTGAATACTAAGATTTCTTCTTTCAGTTGCTTGTACCGCTGAACATCTGGGCTTCTCCACTGATCAGTTTCAACTGCTTTAACCACTGCTTACAACTCTACATCTTCTTTGGTTGCTTGCTTAATTTCTTCGAGTGTCACTGCCTTTGGGACAGCATTGTTGCAAACAAAATGGACGTAATCTTCGGCGACATTCTGTTCCATTGGTTTTGAACTGGGATGCCGGCTCATGAAATCTGTAGGGTTTTCTGCATCTCTGCCAGGTCGGTAAACAAGTTTACAGTCATAGGGCATCAAGCGAAGTTTCCACCTTTCAATCCGTGCTGAGGCTTGCTTGTGGTTACTAAAGATACCAATGAGTGGCTTGTGATCAGTGATGACTGAAAACTGGGCTCCATAGACGAAGAGATGAAAAGGTTAACACCCCATACTACAGCAAGCATTTCTCGCTCTGTTTGAGAATAACGGCTCTCCATACCACTCAAGGCTCGACTTGCATAACTGAGAACTTTGCCTTCTTGCAACAACAAACCACCAAGGCCAACTGGGCTTGCATCAACAATTATTTCGGTCTTCTTCTTTGGGTCAAAATAGGACATCACTTGGTCTCCGACTAAAACGTCTTTGAACTCTGCTAATGTTCTCTGCTCTTCTTGTTCCCATTTCCAAGGTGTGTCTTGTCTCGTCAGCAGACGAAGTGGGTGATCGTCGCATAGTTCGGAATGAAACGTGATACATACTGAGTCATGCCAATCAAAGACTTGAATTCACTGGCATTCTTCGGAAGACTTGCTGTTTGGATTGCTTCGACCTTCAAAGGATCTGGTCTGATGCCACTGGAGCTGAATATGTGCCCATAAAACTTGATTTCGGTTTCGGAGAACTCACACTTGTCTTCGTTGAGACGGAGGTTGTTTTCTTGGAGTCGTTGAAGAACACCACGAAGGTTCATGTCATGCTCTTCTTGGCTTTTCCCGAACACAATAATGTCACCGGAAATGTTCTTACATCCCTGTAAGCCGGTAAGGAGCTCTCTGATTCATTCTTGGAAAATTTCGGATGCTGCATTGATTCCGAATGGCAGTCGCTTGTATCGTCGTAAGCCAATATGGGTGCTGTTAGTGGTGACATTGCGACTTTCCGGTGCAAGTTCAAGTTGGTGATACCCTGAAGACAGATCTAATGTGCTAAAATGGGTTGCTCCAGTTAAATCAGCAATGAGGTCATCTATGGTTGGCATTAGGTGTTTTTCTCTCTTGATTGCTTTGTTTGCCTCACGCATATCAACACAGATTCGGACAGCTCCAGATTTCTTTGGCACAACGACAATGGGACTAATCCAAGGAGTGGGGCCATCAACTTGTTCGATTATATCAAGCTCTTCTAACCACCTTTCAAGCTCTTTCTCCACGGCATCTCGAACATGGAAAGGAATTCTACGGTGTGGTTGTTGTCTGGGGATCACCTCAGGATCGACATGTAACTAAACCATCTTGTTGGGTACCTTTCCTACACCTCCAAACAAACACTTGAACTCTTCCTTGAGGGAGTCAGGGCTGTTCTCTGTCTTCTCATCAACGGTGGCAGTGTTAACAGACATCACAATCAAACCAAGTTTCTGTGCAGTGTTGTAGCTAAGGAGATTTCCAGTCGTACCCTTCACAACATGTAACAGAGTGGTAGTGGTGACAGTATTAGATTTTGTAGATGCTGTGAAAGTTCCTAACACAGAGAGAGGGTTTGCTGATCCATACGAATAAATCTTGTTCGGAGAAGGCTGTAGCATTTGGTTACCCGAATTGCTCATTCTTCGAAATGTTGATTCATCCAAAAGGTTGACAGATGCACCTGTATCAATCATCATCTCCACAAAAGTTCCATCTATTTCTACTCAACACATTAAAGGCTTCTTGCTCTCTTGATAATTTACTCTGTATGCGTACTCGTATTCTTCATCGGACTGTTGGCGAGGGTTCACATAAACCACAGTTCGCGGTTTTGATCTGCAAACATGAAAATGACCATCTTTCCCACAAGCTCTGCATGATTTACCACGAGCTGGACGTGGATTCCTATGATGAGCATAGCCACCACAATTACCGCATTTCTCGGGAGCTCTAGTGGGCTTGTTTGTGTAATGACAATTGCGTGACCGTGACTGGGTTGAACGTGACGGCAAGGAGTTTGTGCTTCGCGGCCGGGAACGACGATCGCTTCCCGTGCTCTTGATTCTGTGAACATCGGAACACCGTTTTTTCCACTTGTTTGGCTTGTTTTTCGCTGAGTTCTAACGCTCGTCCAAACTTTAAGAGGTTTTCTAGCGAAAGGTTTTCCCGAAGCGCACGGCGTCGTGGAAAACTTAAAGTGCACGTGAGAATTATGTGCTCCTTGATTTCTTTATTGATGTCGGAAAATTCACAGGTTTTTGCAAGCTGCCGCAGTCGAGAATGAAAGCTATCCAGCCATTCATCTTCGTTTTGTTTTGACTGTCGAAAATTGAAGATTTCATAGGCTATGTTCGTCTGTGGCGAGAAGTACTCGTTAAGTTTGGCGACCGCGGTGTCATAATCGTTGTCGCCTCCAGTGTCGGGCAAAGTGTCAAATATTTCATCGACCGCTTGACCAGCATAATGAAGTAAAAGCGCTCGCTTTCGTTTGGGAGCTGTGATATTCCTTCCAGTGAGCAGGCGCTCTAGTCTGCCAAGCCATTTTTGCCATCGGGGACCCGCTTTGCCATCTGCATGAAGGTCAAAGACTGGAAAATTTGGTAATGAAACCGCCATGAGGTTTGTAAACACGCCGCTAGCTGCTTCTTTGTCTTGAATATTCTGAGAAAACGCCGTCAGATCTCCACGACAATCGTTTGGGGGCTACTAATGCATAACCAAAATGGTTCAACTGTGAAGGGTGCTAAATCCTCGTCGCCAGATGTGCTGTCGAGCCAACTGGGAGTAAACACAACACGATGCTTGTGTTCCAATGAATTTACTTGCTCACGTGTTCTCTAATACATGTGCATAATTATGACTGATTAACGACATTACACCAATCAGGATGGATAGCATTTCAAGCGAAACACAACACAGCTTGGAAAGTGTGAATTCCTGTTCGCCAGGTTGTGTGTCGCCATTGGTGTTTGTGGCCTTTGCACTAAGTGTTTGAGCACTTTCCGCTGCATTTTAATAGAAGCAAGAGACTGAAGAAGTGAAGAAATGGTGTTCTTCCAAGGTGAACCAAAAGATTCTGAACAAGTGCACATTGTTGCAATTAAATGTGCACCGCCTTTCACTCACAAACGCGTAGACTTAAATGTCGAAATCGAATCGACCGACACACTGTGAGAAGACTCTGTCGATCCCCTAAGCTCACGGGAGATTAAACTCCATTCGGAAGATGACTTCCATTGGAGAGTGACATCGAAGCTGTAAGGAGGGTTAGCAAGCTATGAGTCATCAAAGCCATTTGAATCCAACTTGAACAACATGACTGACATGACAAACAGTGAGACAACCAAGCAACTCATGCTTCCAGACGTTAGTACTTCTGTGGCGGACCAGAATGACGAAGTGTCGAAATACTCGGTCATTGATTGTGTAACAAAAAGGAATTAGTACCGATCTCCAGATAGATGCTCTGACTCTATATCTATTTCCCCGGGACAGAGAACCTTCCAGAATTCCTTAAAAGAAAACGTCGAGCTTGTTTCCTAACTGAGACAAGGTAATTAGAAGGTGTAAGGTCCATTATTTAAAGAAGAACTTACCGAGCTCGTCTGAGTTGAGAAAGTGTTTATCTCTTGCTTTTCGAAAATATATTGCAGTAAGAATGTCTAGACCTAGACCACAACTCAGGCGTAACAAATGTTCGAAAGTAGGAGATTCTAATTGTCGTTTTTATCTTATTACCCGAAGGACCGCTAAACATAAAAAAAGACATGCCAGTACTATTGTGAAATCAAGATCAATTTGTTACTAAGCCTTCAACAAAATTGAACCAACTAAATTGAACCAACAAAATAAGAGTTATGTGTATCAGGAGACATTGAATATATATGCACTTGCTGTGATCTTGTGGTACAGATCATCTGTCTCTTTAGTGTAGCAGTAGCCAAAAAAGGTGTTGATAATAATGAATGGGAAGAATTTTTAAATGTTACGTGCATGCCATGAGGTCAGCGGTTGACCGAATAAAAGAGCCTGCTTGACCCTTTACTGTTCGTTACCGGTCGCTGGTAATGCAAATCCTCGGCAAAGGTGACCAAACCTGTGACAATTGGGAAATCAAAGCTATTTTTTGTTATCCCTAAAACTATCTTAGTTATCTCCTATCCCTATAATTATTTAGTCAGTTATCCCTTATCCCTGAAACCCCTAACAGGGCCTCATCAAATCTATCTATCTGCTACATGCACATATGAGCTATTCTTTGCATCTATCACTATTTCCAAATCAACTGAAGGTTACTGGGTGTCCAGTAAGTAGTTCTAAAACTCTTTCTAGCTGCTGGGTATATAGATACTAGTCTTATTTATTTGTCATGTGATGTGATTTGCTCTTCAGATTAACTTGTAGTACTACAAGGTAGCATTGCATCCTTAAATATTTGTTGGAGCTTTTTTAGGTTTCTGGCACGAGTTGTTACCCCCATTTATTTAATCTCTAATATTAGTGGGGGTCATGTTCTCAATATCTACTTGATTGTTTTCCCGTAGTTCATGCAGGTTTGATGTGTTTTCTGCCTGTATGTTTGATAGTTGTTTGCCCGTTTCTCCTTGATGTCATTTTTCCAGTAGGCAGCTCTCCTTTTCTCTTGTACTGTCTAGGAGTTCTTTTAAAATTACTTAAATGTTCCTGTCTTTTGAGGACTAGAAGCACATCTTTAGATGCATTCCATTTGTTTGATTTTTGGAGATGTCTTCGTCGGCAGTCATCATTTAAAAAAAAAAAGGGCAGTCATGAAGGGCAATCATTTGCTAGTGATATAGAAAAGTGGCCATCTGACTGCCTACATACTGTTTTTTTTTCCCAGCTTTGTAATGAACGATTGTACAATGAGTCAGTTTTGCTTATCATTATTGCAGTCAGTCAAATGCATCTATATTTCAAAATTTGTGCAACTTTAAATTCCAGTCGTCTGTTAACCACACTGTGCAAATCATAAGCTTGAAGATGCTACACACAAATGAAAGTAGAGAAATACCACTGAAACATGGTTGGGTTAAATGGTTTTCATTTTAAACTAATAACAATATACTTTAAAGTAATTTACGTGTACCTTGACCTGACAATTTCTTTATTCCTTTGTGTAGCATCATTAACCTAGGTAGATGATATGCCATGATGTGCATGTACGGTGTCACTCTTTCCTTTTGGTAACCTTGACATAATGATCCCAGGCATTTAAATGCTGTAATCCACTCTTGTGCCTGTGAGTATAAAACGTGTTTATTAGCCATATTGAATTTTAGTGAAAAAAATATAGCATTCAGCATGTTATGAGCACTAACTGGGACTTTTTTTTTAAAACAGAAATTGATATGATCTTCTGCAAAGTGATCATGTGAATTATTTTTACCTTTTAAAGATCTCCAATACTCTATTCTTATTTTAACTTCAGTTAATTGAAGATATGAAAGAAACTTGTTGTGTAACAGCATGTAGCAATACCTTGACAAAGTAAACATTGTTGATTTCTTCTTCAGAGGGATTGTGCTTATTCATCATTTTGTAAAGATCTCCAAATGAGTACAAGAATGAAACGTATGAAGCAACTGTTTTTTTTTTTTTTTTAATAATTTAGTTAGATTTGGTTTTGACTTCCTGCCTGTCATCCAGGGATTTAGTATAATTTTCTTGGCACACAACCTTCCACAGTTTAGTAACTGTATTGATTCCTTCTGGCCGAATCACACCATGCAATTTAGCAAGGAGATGTTCCAAAAGAAGTTTCTTGTCTGACCCCATTAAACTGGTAAAGTCGAATGTTCCACTGCCCTTTCCATCCGCGTTCTTTTTCTCCAAACACTGAAGCATACCCCACAGCTACTTATGCATTTCACCAGGGCATTTAAATGTGCATCTGTTCTTATACTGGGGGCTTTGTTATGGTTTTCTTCCTTGTCCCATTCCACAGCTTCCTGAACCAAATTGGTTTGTAGGTTGTCTAAAAAGGCACAAGAGAAGAGATCATAGTGTTATTTTGAAAGGAGTTGCTGAAAATAATTTCAAGTGCATTGGCAATAAAACATATTTTACTTGCATAAGTAAAAGGTGACAAAGGTGTACCTCATCAATTTAAAGCAACACTGGTGACTTGAGCAAGTTCTGCGTCATCGCGTCCTTGTAAAGACCATTTCGTTGGACTTCACTCAAAACGCAGTGTGGGTCTTCACTTCAAAGGTGTACGTCGTCACTTTAAAGGTGTACCTCCTCACTTTAAAGGCCAAGTACTTCGATTTTTCCTATTTGCCGCGTCAGACTTATGTCCAGATATGCACGCAATCGCAAGAATAACAAATGTACCAACTGTGCAAAGAAACATACCCAAAATAACAATATATATAGCAAAAATAACAAAAAGAACAAATCAACGGAGCGGCACTGGTAAATATAACAAATCACTGAAAGAGAAATCATAGGTAGAAATATTTCCTCTTGTTTTTATCTTCCAACTTCAATGATTTCTTCAGTAGTTTCTTTCTTCCTGGAGTCTGATTCGGTTGAGTTCGATTCAGTTCCTGAACCTGATGTTGAGAAGTTGATCAACTTAATCTTATCGTCGTCAAAGTCTTGTGCGCCAGATCCGTTACCTACTTGGATGGTAAAGCAGTGTCTGTCTGTGCTGTTGCCATTTATAACTAACATTGTGAAATGCCGCCTCTTCCTTCCGTTGCTGTTGGAAATAAAATGATTTTGCCTACTTAATGTGCTAAAAATATTTGTGTCATATTTGATCATAACTTTACCATGGATCAGCAAATTACCTCGATCTGCAAATCTGCCTTTTTTCACCTATGTAACATTAGGAAAATCAGGAAATACATATCTCAACATGCTGCTGAAATCATTGTCCACTCTCTAGTCAGGTCCAGACTTGATAATTGTAATGCCCTACTATGCGGGGAATTGTACAGTACGCTTGATAGTGGTATCCAGGAAATATGATCATATTCGTCCTGTGCTCAAGAGTCTTCACTGGTAACTTGTAGAGAGTAGGTTCGCTTTCAATACTCTATTCCTTACCTTAAAGGCAGGTGAGAGAATTTCTCCCAAGTATCTTCAAGACCTCATTACTGACTATGTTCCAACCAGAAATCTTCGATCTGCTTCAAAGTGTTTACTGAAAGTTCCAAACTACAACCTGGAATCGTATGGAAAAAGATCCTCTTGTCCTGCACGGCCATTGTTGTGGAACTCTCTGCCAATGGATATTAGGTCTCAAAGATCATTAGCCACTTTCGAGAAAAAGTTGAAGACATTTTATTAAGAGTTTTTCTTAATTCTTACCTTATCTCATTCCATTTTTACTTTTGAATTTCAGCGTTTTGGGCATTCTAATGGATACAGCGCTATGTAAGATGATTTTATTATTATTATTATTATTATTATTATTATTATTATTATTATTATTATTCAGCAGTATAAACGTTTGTATGCTAGCTTAGCACATAGTTCAATAGGGCGCTATTGCGTAACCTAAAGGCAGTAAAAATAACCTGAATATGTCTAAAAAGTTCGTATCTACATATATCTATCTATATATAAACGAATTACAAAGGTTAGCTTCGATTCTTGAAAAGGTAGAAATGTAAAATGAATATCTTCAGACCTATTAAAACAATAATATTAAAAGTTCCAAGACGATTCTACTTGCAAAAAAAAAAAAAAACAAAAACAAAAAAAAAATATATTTTTTGATCCTAAATAATTGTTCTGTTGTCTCTGACGGGGGTTAGTATCTACTAACTACTAATTATTATTATTATTATTATTATTATTATTATTATTATTATTATTATTATTATTATTATTATTATTATTATCATTATTATCATTATTATTATTATTATTATTATTGTTATTATTATTATTATTATTCTATCTCCTATAACTTTATGCCGATTTACAACACAATAGCCGAGCCCATTCATTGGGCCTAGGGCTAAACTGAGGTAGAAGTCTATCCTACTTGATAGAGAGTGTCTTTCTTAGGATGGGAGATGTTCCTAGCAGTGCAATCTTCTGTAGTTCACTAATTTTGATGTTACCCGGGATTTGTTTGGTGTATTTCTCCAAGCCCTTATTATTATTATTATTATTATTATTATTATTATTATTATTATTATTATTATTATTATTATTATTATTATTATTATTATTATTATTATTACTACTACTACTTCTACTACTTTTATGAATGTTACACTGTACTGGTGAAAACATACTATTAAACTAGTTTTTAAAACTTATACACAGTACCTATAGAAAGTTGAAGCGTACGAGCTTTCGGCTCCTTCTCGGAGGCTTGTTCACATATAAATGAAAACCAAGAATTATGAACCGGTAAACTGTTAACGCTCACGTGATTTAGCAACACGTGACCGCAACAGATTGTCCCAGATCATTTATATGTGAACAAACCTCCGAGCAGGAGCGGAAAGCTCGTAAGCTTCAACTTTCTATAAGTACTGTGTATAAGTTTTTAAAACTAGTTGAATAGTATGTTTTCACCAGTACAGTGTAACGTTCATAAAAGTATTTACATGGAATTAGGACCTGAAGGTTTAAAGAGAACAAGAATTTTGGAGAACACGTCACGCAAGATTGCCCGCTTCAGAAACCATCTTCACTTCAGCCTGCATTGTAACCACCATCGCATCATTCCAGTTAACCTAAAACTATCGACCACGGTGAAAGGGGGCAAGGCAGAGAAGATCATCAACACAACAGAAAAGGCCCTACTGAACGTCCGAATAAGCCAAATCCATCGAACATTGACATCACTTGAGACACAGAAAATTCGTGCGAAGGAAAACATCGCAGAAATCTTGCATAACAACGAGTCGCTCAAATCCCAGGTGTACGCCTTCACTGAACAAGCTCAACAAAAGGAACACGAAATTTGCAAGTTTAGACAGATAAAGAAATTCCACACGTTACAACAGAAAACAACAAACCATCGAAGGGACAAAAGAACGCAAACTCCTATTGTTCAAGATCATTGCTGTTCAAAGTGGGTGAAGAATTTTTCCAACCGAGATTTAAATGCCACTGAAACGCGCGTGCTTTCAAAGGGACTAAAATTTGCGGTCGCCTCTAAAAAAATACCAGTCGTTGAAATCGTCACGGCCTTTGAATCAGCTTGCCTCAAATTGAATAAAAGTGATGCTGACGACCTGCGTTCCAGTGTAAACAATATCTTAAAAAAACAACGCAGTCCGAACACACAATCCAATCTATCAAAGGAAGAACAACGAGCCTTACAAGAACTCCGCAAAGACAGAAATATCAAGATATTACCAGCAGACAAGGGCCGCTGCACAGTCTTACTGAATACAGAGGATTATAAGAACAAGTGCAAAGCCATGCTGAATGACGAACAAACGTACATGAAATTCAAGCGGGACCCAACACCAACATACAAGAAAGAACTGGTTTCTGCCCTTCAAGAACTGAAAGAAAAAGGCGCTACTGATACCAAGCTGTACCGAAAATTATACCCAACAACAGATGTCCCGCCGAGATTTTATGGACTACCCAAGATTCACAAAGAAGGTGTCCCACTACACCCAATTGTGAGCACTGTCAACACCATCACATACCAGTGTGCAAAACACCTTGCAGATCTAATCACACCCGTGGTGGGTCAGTCTAGCAGTTATGTGAGAAATTCTCAGCATTTTGCTGAGAAGATGAGGGAAAGTCATGTGGGTGACACAGAACAGCTTCGATCCTATGACGTCAAATCCCTGTTCACCAGTGTACCGGTTGATAAGGCAATTGAATTAGTGGAGAAGAAACTACGACAGGATCCCACCCTGACAGACCGCACAAATATGAATCCATCTGACATCGCAAAGCTCCTCACCATCTGTCTCAACTGCACTTGTTTTGTGTTTGATAGTCAGTTCTACCGCCAGATTCACGGAACATCGATGGGGTCACCAGTCTCATCACTGGTCTGCAATTTATACATGGAAGCCTTTGAGGAATCAGCTATTTCGACCGCACCCATCCCACCTGGGTGGTGGCTCAGATATGTGGATGACACTAACTTCAAGATAAGTTCAAGTGATGCCGATGAATTTACACAGTACCTGAACAGTGTCGATCGTAACATACAGCTCACGACAGACACAGAGTCTAATGGAGAATTAGCGTTTCTCGACACGTGTACTGTACGGCAGGATGATGGCTCACTGAGAATCAAAGTGTATAGGAAACCTACCCACACGGACCAATACCTCAACTGGGAGTCAAATCACCCACTGCATAAGATGAGCGTTGTCCGTACCCTGTTTCACAGGGCCAACACAGTTCCAAGCCACCCTGAGGACACCAAGGCGGAGCTAGAACATGTCAAGGCAGCCCTCAAAGATTGTGGATACCCGGAATGGGCATTACAGGACTCAGACAGCACTAACAAATCTCAAAAAAACCAACACCATCCACCTATTAGACGAACCGCCCTCGTCATCCCATACGCCAAAGGGCTGTCCGAGGAGTTACGACGCACATTGAAACAACATGGGGTGGACACTTTATTTAAACCATACAATACCCTCAGACAACTGTTGTCGTTTCCCAAAGACCCACAGAAACAAGAAAACACTTGTGGCCCTAATTATCGGGTTACGTGCCAGGGGGTGGACTGTGGCAGCTCGTATGTGGGAGAGACCGAGCAGACTTTGCAATCGAGGTTCGCGGAGCATCTTAGACCAAGCAGCGCTTCGTCTGAAGTCTCACAGCACATATACAGGGACTACCCTGGACATAAGGTTGAAGTAGAGGTGTTAGACCATGAAGATCGTTGGATAGAGCGGGGCATCAAAGAGGCCATCTATATCCGGGTTCATAGGCCGGACTCGAACCGTGACACTGGAAGATACCTGCTTCCCCACATCTGGGACAATCTGTTGCGGTCACGTGTTGCTAAATCACGTGACCGTTAACAGTTTACCGGTTCACAATTGTTGTTTTTCATTTATATGTGAACAAGCCTCCGAGAAGGAGCCGAAAGCTCGTACGCTTCAACTTTCTATATATAAGTACTGTGTATAAGTTTTAAAAACTAGTTTAATAGTATACTACTACTATTATTATTATTATTATTATTATTATTATTATTATTATTATTATTATTATTATTATTATTATTATTATTATTATTATTATTATCGTAGTATACACTTCTGGCCCTATTTCGCTCAGAAGGAAAAGGAAAAGGTGATGATGATGATACACTTCTGAATGCTGATTTAAAATACTAATACATAGGGCGCCAAGGCGTAACCTATGAATCAGTCTCTACCGAAATATTGATTCTTATTAGGAGTAAACAAAACTAAAAACCTAAAAAAAACTTTTATGTAAAGAGTCGTATTCTAGCA
Source organism: Montipora capitata (assembly GCA_949126865.1). Lineage (NCBI taxonomy): Eukaryota > Metazoa > Cnidaria > Anthozoa > Scleractinia > Acroporidae > Montipora > Montipora capitata. Next base: position 9,419,137 of record OX421450.1, read on the forward strand.
AAATCTATTGACCTAAAACCATTATATAAAAAGTCATATTCTAGCGAAATCTATTAAACTACCATCCATATATCTGGGGTGTTCTATCTTCATGCAATTTTAAAGTTCCTTGTGATATTAAGGGGTCCTCATACCACTGCCTTTTGAACTCGCCTCAGGGCAGAGTCTCCTCTATTGCCAAACAGCTTCTTGATATTAGATCTCACACTTGCAGAGCATCTTCCTAAGGCGTCAACCACAATATTGTGTTGCTGTACACTGTACCCTGGCAACTGCTTGCTAAGCGCGTACCACAGGGGAGCATATTTCAGTGCTTTCTCCTTGTCCTTCAAATCCCTATTTGAAATCCATGGGCAACTTATCTCTAACAAAACAATTCTCTTCTCCTCCTTGTATACCAACCTCACATCTATTCTGTTACACCGTTCTTCTGTACTCTCCGCCTACATGCAGGGGAAGGTCCCAGTAAGCTTTAGCTTTCTCGTTCTCGTAAAGAGCCTTGGGTTCTGCAGGCGAATACCATATGGTGGCACCATATCAACGAGCTCAGCCTCTCTCAACAGCTCGAAGAAGATTATCTTCAAGGCAGCGTTGTGACGGGCTAGGTATTTCGTTTGTGCCAAAGCACTACATCCAGAGAGAATGTGGGCCTGTGTCTCTGGTTGCTTACCACATAGGCGACACATCACGTCATGGTCAGTTTGCAGACCGGTCTTCTCTCGATGGTAAACTTTCGTCGGCAGCATCTGTTAATACAGCTCTTGATGGTATGTGTGGGTGCAGTTTTCGCTCACTGGTCCGAGAGAAACACTCGTCTCCAGTCTCTTTGTCTTCCCATCTCTCAGTCATCAGACGCCCTTGCCAACCCTCTCCTCTCATCTCTTCCAAGTCTTTCTCCTCCGCCGCAGCCTTCATCCACACATCTAACCTCTTCACTAGAACTTCCGTGTTGGTCTTAACACACATTATCAATGGTCGGGGGTGAGTGAGAAGGAGACTAAGTCCAAACTCAAACGCGTATTTCCTAACATCTTTCACCATCGATCGTCGTCCCGTTTCTTCTGACCTCTCCTCAAATCTTCGTACCGCGTCCATGACTGGTGCCTGATTAGTATATTATCTCACTTCAGCTTTCACCGTCGTTTGCTTATACTCTCTCTCAATGCTCTTTAGTCCACGCCCTCCAAATTTCCTTGATAGATAAACCAGAGCTGTGGATCCGAGGGGGTGTTTGCCTCCATTCTCAACTATCACCTTCCTTGCTTCTCTATCTAGCCTCTTAAGCTCCGCTATTGGCCAACATTGGGTGGACATCAGGTAGCTTAGCACTGGCATCGCAAACTGATTTGAGGCCTGCACCTTATTATAGTCAGGTAGCGGGCTAGTCCATATCAGAGATAGGCGCTGTAAGTATGTTTTACTTGCAATCTCGAGACTCAGCTCGTCGTCTTGCTTGGTGTTTTCCATACCTCCAAGAAACTTGTAGTGAGATCCGTCAGACAAACTCTTGATAGACTCATTCTCACTACTCCTCCATTCTCTGACTGAGCGTCCAATATCCCTCTGCTCAAATGAACCACTGAGCATTTGTTTTCGTTCCATTCAAGACCGATATCCCCCATCGCCACTCTCACTCTGTCCATGACCCTCTTTAGCTTCTCGTTTGACGCGGCGAAGATCTCTAAGTCATCTATATATAATAGATGACTAATCGCCTTGCCGATTGGCTTAGATGGGCCTATACCCCTATTATTATTATTATTATTATTATTATTATTATTATTATTATTATTATTATTATTATTATTATTGGAGACTTTATTGAAATATCCTCAAATGATTTTACAACCTTTGTGGGCCTGTGGACTTGGGCAATGGTGCTCATATAACTATCCTATAAAACTTTTTGACTATGATCAATCTAACAATTACGATGTAATATTGTAAAACTTACATATGCATATTTTGGTTAACAAAATAAAAGTAGTAAAATTCATAGGATGATGCTTATGAATGGAACGATAAAAAAAGGAAAAAAGAGCAAATAAGATACTATATACCATGATCTTCATCATCCATAAACGGCTTTAACCAAAATCAGTTTATGAGAGAAACCTTTTTACTATTTCACAGTTTTGGGAGATGATCCACTTTGTGAACGTTCAATAGTTGTCTTTGCTAAGTTGTTATCTAATATGCTGGTAAGTTCTTCTTCAAGATCCTTGTAGTAAACTGCAAGAAAATCAAAGACTACTGTAATGAGCTTTACTTTATGACCTGGGTTTAAGTGCTTAATACCTAGTTTCAAATCCATATATTTATCTTTCTTGTGTTTAGTTCTTATTGTGATTGTTCCTGGGTTGCATATCGTTCCTTCTATGATGATCCATTCTTTATTCTTTTTATCCAATACACTGATATCCGGTCTATTTGCGCCATTCATTGGACATTTTTTCAATTTCCAGGGTATGTCCCAGAAGATCTTTGCCTCGCTATTCTCTTGGCTTGGTTGCGGATACGATTGCTTGTACCTCGGGTTAGAATACTCAGATTCTTCAAATCTGTATCTTTCCAATAAAGCATGGTAAACGGGGCGTAACATTCTGTCGTTTCGTGCTTTATACAGTGACTGTGCTATGTGAGAACAGCCACAGAGAACGTGTCTACTGGCTCCTGATCTTTAAAACAGAGTCCACAGGACAAGTCGTCTACTTGTTCATGTAACTTTTGTGATCTATAGATCTTTGTGTTAAGGAGTTGCTGTCTAATGCTTGTATCTACTAACATAACTATATCTGGAAGGTTTTTCCACTGTCTAAAGATGTCGTATGAGTGAGCTGATACTTGTGGATCCTCCCAGTGTTGAGTCACAAAATTTCCGATCCATGGTTGTTTCTTGACTTTATTTTTGCGTTTCTTTAATTTATACTTGCTTTTTGGATGATCTGTTTTATTTTCCTGGGTTCTTTGACGTTCACTATTGTTACGTTGTCAGTGCCTCCCAAGACTGTTGCGTCATCCTCAAAGTAGCAATTGAGTTCTAGTTCCTCTGCATATCTTTTGCCATCTTTGAATACTGACCGCAAGTTTCTTTTTTTTCTTTTTCTTTTTGGAATGATTTGACTAGCTTAATGAGTGGATCGTCACTGTTATTTATGTAATGGGCTACTTTAAGCTTTGTATTCTTGTACAGTGACTCTATTTCAATCAATCCTTTTCCTCCTTCTTCTGATGGTAGATACAATAATCTTGTGGATTCATACTTATGCTTTCCACTGCACTCATTGATTACATGTCTTGTTAATCTATCGAGTTCTTTAAGGTTGTTAATACACCAGTCGGTTGACCACATGTAATATTGTAAGATAGGCAATGCGTAGATGTTCGTTGCGCCGACCTTGCGTGGAACTGACAGTGGGGAAGTCCAAACAGCCCATAGTCGGTTCTCGTACTCCTTTGCGGCTTCTCCTATAACTTTGTCTTCTAGGTGTTGAGTGTTTTGACATTTTCCTAGGAATTTATAGTGGTCATCGTTGCTCAGAACTGGGATAGTACAGTAGTTACTTACAGGCACTGCAGTGCTATTGTTGCTGATACTTGGTTTGCCTCTCTTCAAGTGTATGGCAGCGCACCTGTTTATCCCCCATTCCAGTCCAATGTCTGTGAACATCTTCTTTAGGTTGCTTGTAACGGACACAGCTTTTTGTTCAGAACGATGGTAAGTTTTTAAGTCATCAACGAAAAGCACATGTGTGATCTTTTGGTCTGGGGCATGGGACAATTTATATTCCTCTGTACTCCTCAGGTACCATGCAATAGGATTAAGTGTTAATGTAAATAGTGGCACACAAAAAGAATCTCCTTGCAGAATTCCTTTCTTCATTTTAATGGGACCAATGCTCTCCTTGCCTTTGTTGGTAGTTACTTCAAGGTTGATGTTCCATGCTTTCATAATAGTTTTGATGAGATGGATGAGATCTGCGTTTACTCCTTGCATCTCGAGTGCTTTGGTGATCCATTCGTGAGAAACAGAATCGAATGCCTTCTTGACATCGATCCAACTACAAGATAGATTCTTTTATGGAAGTGGGCATCTTCTAGTATCATCCATAGACTTAGCTTTTCCTCATGTATTTCTAAAAGGTGGTCAATGACTGACGTTATCAGCTTGTATAGAGTGTTTAAACAAGTTATTGGTCGATAGTCAGAAGCTGATGGTTTAACTTTCTTCGGGACCATGACACTTCTTCCCGTTGTAAGCCAAATCGGTACCTCTACAATCTTGGACAAAACTCTTGGGAAAAATTCTACCTTAAGCATCATTTGGCACGCACTCACAAAATATATTGGTCCTTCCCCCCTTCCCCCCATACCAATGTTGATAATGTGATGCAAAATACTGTGCAAGCCTTTGGTCGCTTTTTAAAACAATATTGGAATTGGGGGAGGGGGGAAAGTAGGAAGAATTTGCTCTTTATCACACAGACAAATTAGAGCGTCACATTTCCCCAACGAGTTTTGTCCAAGATTGTAGTTTGTCTTTGACTATTTTGTTTAGTGCTATTGCGATGTCTTGATGGAAGTTTTTCATCTTCTTTATCCAAATGTTGGCAATTTTATCTTTACCAGGTGAAGACCAATTTCGTTTGTTTTTAATGCTTTCGGTGACCATCTTTTTAGTTATTCTTATAGACGCATCACTTGGTTGTCGTATGACGGTTGTTTTACGTTGATTCAACATTCTTTATCCACTCTGTTTGGATAGGCACTTCACTTGCGTAGTCCCAAATAGGTCTCCAGAATTCCTCAAAATCCCCTCTTGTTGTTTTACTAGTGGATTCTTGGCTAGCTGAACGCATCTTTTCTTTACTAATGAACTGCGGATGTTTGTTCAGTTCCGTTGATTTTATGATGTTATTTAGGTGGCTATAAAACGAACCCTCGGCTACATCGAACCACTGATTGATCTTGAATCGTTTGTGGGCAATCTTTCGTTTTTCTTTCTGTCTTTAAAGGGCGCGAATGGTGTGGATTTTCCTTTCCTTTAGGATTGTCAAGCTTGCGATGGTCATTCTTCCTTTAATTTCTGTTATCATCCAGGATCTGTTTTTCTTCATTTTCAGCGTTAGATGGCGGTTCTCGCGTACTCTCTTCAGCTCCTCACATATCTGAGAAACTTGCTTTC
>OX421450.1:9429321-9434321 GCA_949126865.1 Montipora capitata
TAGAAATCTTCAAAATCACTCAAAATACCGATCCTGAGGCTAAAGAACGACAGTAAACCACAGGTGACGTAGTACAAATTTTATTTAGGGTTAGTCCATGCACATGTATATTTATCGACGTATCGCTACAGAAGAAGCAAACGGTGAACCCATTACATTTATTTTAAAATTACAAAAGGTTATAGAAACAGATTGTGCCGGCTTTTTGTGGTGTAACTGTCTTAGTTTTTGACTGAAGACGAGAATGCTGCAAAATTTTTAATTTTTAAACTAGGTTTGTTCGCCAGGTGGCCGTTTTGAGGCTGTTCGATCGACTTCCTATTCTATCGCATCAAAAATATTTGACATCATCCCTCACTCCAGCCCACTTCTTTTGCGACCAAGGAGAGCGTTTCTAAACGTTTTTAGTAATCACTTGATGCAAGCAGCGGCCAAACTATTTGAAGCTACTTATTTTTTTCGTTACAGCAAATCGCCTAGCTTTTTTACAAACATTCCAGAAGTCAAAGATGAAGAAACAAAGGCGTTATCCTTTCAAAGATCTTGTCGATGCAACTCAACTGGGGGGACCACTGAAGATTGTGTAGAGGGTGCTCCTGTGTTCTTTATGAGAGCGTTTCTCTATCCAGAGAGATTAAAACGCATACACGTGTGCAGCAGATATGTCAAGCGAAACATAGAAGCCTCCGACGATTTAACAGAGGAGGATTTTGAGCTGTTTAAACAGACCGCTGTAACTGAGAAACGAAGAATAGCTAGAGAATCTCTTATTCGGGTGCCAAAGGATGAAGGGACAAGATATTGCGCTGAGCGAATAGCAAATACAACGGCGGGAAAATTATGTGGTGAAATGGGAACAGATGTACAGGGTTTGGTTGATATTTGCTCTGCTGATATCCAGGTGAGCCTGTTATCGCTTTCTTAAAATGTCCCCGCGGTTGCGTCTTACCTTCATTAAGGAAAGTGCAACCCAATAAGAAGAAGTTTTTCCCCGAAGTATGACTATATGCAGAAAAGTAGATCTTAGTTTGGGTTATTGAAATGTGAAATGAAAATAGGGATAACCATGCTTTTTTCGGAGATGTTTAGGTTGGTAGACACAAAGAAACGCAAGCTTTTTCACAATTCTATATCAGTACAAACGAATACCTGCGGTAAAACAACAGGAACGTCAAAGATCTTTAAAATAAGCAGCAAATTTCAACCGGATGATTCCATAAATGTGTTTTTATATGACAAAAACGTGACGACAGAGCCTTTTTCCATCCTGAAAGCCCTCCTTTGTCGTTACTATAAAGCACCCTTTCTCGATTTTCCACGGCCTCAAAAATAAATCCCGACTTCAATTATCTTCAAACGTCCATTTTATATAATAGGGAAACAAGGGTACCCACGGCATTTGAAAAGTTAAGTTGTTTTTTTTTTAAGTGGGTTTTTTCAGCGTTTTGTGGAGTGATTTTTTTGCAATTTTGTCACTCCCCTCCCCGGTAAGTAAAGACATTTGCACCTGTCTTTGTGGTGCACTCTGAGATAGGATATTTACAATGGCGACAAGTGCACAAAGAAGAAGTTTTGCACTTTTTGAGTGGATATTTCCTTGATTCTTTGAGAAGATTGGAGCTCTTTTCGAAGAAAAATCTATCTAAAATCGCTACCGAATCAAGGGTCGGCTTCGTTAGCCATTTTTTGCAGCTTATTTTATCACGTACGGTCACAGATGTTTTCATTATTTCGCGCACGCATGATTTGTTACCTCACTTTTGTATTATTATGACGTAAGAACGCTTGAGTGTGTAACTGTCATTCACCCTGATGAAGTTAGCTGTTTGCCACCGAAATATAGGTGTTGTTGTTTAAAACATGTCTTTTCTCTTGTGCTCAAGAGGGCCTGGGCTTCCTCAGGGCAGTGCTGATGTCTAGGATGGTGATTAAGCTTATAAAGCCACCCCAAATGTACCACACATGTGGTAATGGACCTGGGCCTCATCAGTGCAGAGCTGATGTCCAAGATGGAGGTTGAGCTTATAAAGCCACCCCAAATATACCACACATGCGGTACATCTAATCCATGCCAGAGTGCTCAAACTAGCGAGCTAGCGACCATGCGCAATTGCTAGCGACAATGACTCATCCTAGTAGAGTGCTCAATTTGGGCATGAAAGTAAGAGCTTTGTAATGCCAAAGAGCTATATGTAATATAACTACAGACAGTACTGTATATATCTGAGGGTTGAACTAATCAATAAGACATAACGTTGTCTGTGACTCTGAGTTTCACGCTTACGCGATCATCAGACAGACTTAAATGAAGAATATACCTCGCTTACTTTAAATATATACAGTGGTTGGTTAGTTAGTATATCTATTGTTGTTCGGGCCAGGACCCGCTGTGGAAGAGCATCACGACCCCCTGTGAGACTAGTCTTGTACTGTGACCACCCTACTGGGGACATTTGTCGTGTTAATATTATGGAGTACCAGAACATGTGCTTTTCGCTCCAAGAATTGTAGTCATTATGCTAAGTCATTTGCATATGTTAATAATATGCCCTGGGGACTTGTAAATTATGAATATAAAGGTCCACGTTGGGCCCGCCCCTTGCACTCTACTCTAGGCCGCCGTTTAGATCGGATCTAGCGACTTAGCTGGCGCTCCAAAAACCCGTTTTTCCCTCGCTTCATGGCTGAACAAGTGCGTGCTCCTCCACTGCCAAACCAAGTTCAAGATGTTGTTAATGTCGCTCCAGCTCCAGCAGTTCCAGCTCCGGAGCCTGTCCTTGCAGCTCCAGTAGCTCAGATAGAAAACTGGCCTCCCGCGGCCGCCGACAACGTTGCCCAGAACCCACCACCTGAGGTAACTGTTCCGAATTTTTAATCCCTAGTCTGTTTTTAGTTGGTTAAGTACACGTGTTCCTTTTCTTTTTTTTTTTTTTTTTTTCCGTGGTTTTCTTGGCGGTGTTTACTTTATTTTGGTCGTCACAGTTCATTTCGCCTCGGTTCTCATGGCGGTAGTAGTTTCTGTTGTGCTCGAGTTTGTTCTCACCTTTGTGGCTCGTTAGTGAAGTCCTGTGTGGCCTTAAAGCATGCAATAATCCTGTGTGGAAGATCGTCCTTTGTGGCAGATGAGGCGTTTGCATATTTTGTCCTTTGTATCTTTGAATGAAATAGTCCTGTGTGGTAACAATCATGCATACAATGGTCCTATATGACGAATAAACCTGTGACAAAATAGACCTGTGAAAATAGTCCTGGGTGGTGATAAGACCTGTGTGGCGATTAGGCCTGTGTGTCAAGTGGAGTATGCAACATTTTCATCTTCCCTAGCCGAAAAAGAAAACAAAAAACAAAAGAGTGAGAGAGAGGACTGTGTGAGAAATAGACCTGTGTGGCAAGGCAGGCGAGGTTTGCAACATTTTCTTCTTCTTTGGTAAAGACAAAAATAAAAGCAAAATAAAGCGTGAGTAAGTAAATAGATTAATAAATAAAATTTAAATGAATTAGAAATAAATGGATTTGTGGAAATATACCGGTCTGGCAGTGTGTGGAAGTGTTGGTTCTTGGTGGCTGAAAATACAATTAACCCCTCTCTTTTAAGACGGAAATTGTGTGATTCTAAGGTTTTGTAGTAGAGCTGTTGGCCAAGATGAAATTGAATAATAGTGAGAATTAGAGATTAAAATGCATGCAACCTCCTCGAGTGCTATGTCCATTTTACACGGTGATTTCTCTCTTGGCTATATGACTGGGTTAATGTACTGGGCAGGCTTAAAAAATTGGAAGAAGAACAGCAGGCCACGGTCGAAACATCATTACAGAACGTGCGAGTGCTGTTGAAGTCTCCAAACTTTAGTAAGAGCCAGATTATGGATAGTTTACTGACGTTAAAGCTGATCTCCAAGGAAAGGAACCACGCGAAAGCGGATTTCTATGGCTCTGTATTTCAAGCAATGTCCCAGAAAGCTGCCATCCCGGATGATGACTTCAAACAATACCTGGAAGTTCTCCTTGGAAACAAGGATGATGAGAAAGTTATGGAGCTTATGCCTAAGGCTGAAAAGGCGATGCGGAATTCAAGGTCGAGCCGGAGGGATAGTGGGCGTCGCTGTTATGGCTGTGGTGGCTATGGCCATTTCCAAGCGACCTGTCCATTTAGGAGGCGTTACGAGTGGAGCCCCCAATCTCGTCGCCCAAATCCGTCCTTCAGAAGGGGAACTCGTGGCGGTCAGATTGGCAGGGGTCTGCCCTAGACGAAAGTAAATAATTGTTGATTTCAGTTGGAGGCTTGTCAATTTGGAATAAAGAGACGTTGCATAGATATCCTTGTTTTCTTTCATTGAAGTCTGTGTCATGGATTTTTGCATTTAGGCTTAATCCAACATGTTTAGTCCTACAGGTTTCGTTTGAAGTGTTTTTGTATAGTAGAGTTCATGCTGCTTTTCACAAATAAACCATTTTCTTGGGTTTAAATTTGCTCTGTTTGTTTTCTTTTTATACTTTAATTTCCAATTGAGGGTGAGTGACTCCTATTGGTTTGTCGTTTTTCTCGGTGACCAGTAGACCTTTTGATCCAGGGGTTGTGAAGTTGCTCCCTCCTGATTGGGAATCCCCTTTTCTTCTTTTTCTCTATTTTGTTCAACCACAGTTTTCTCGGTTTTGTACAAAAAGGCTAATTGGCCTTCAATGTTTTTCTGTTCTTGTGCAGGGCCCTGCAAGAAAGAAACAAAGAGTCGTTCAGACTCAGGGAAATAATTATAATTTGTTTGCTTTGCAACTAGCAGCTTTGCATCCTAGAACCTGTGAAAACTGGGTTGATATAAATGGGGTTCCCATTCAGGAGGAAATGCGACTCACCAGCAGTTGGGAAGATGTCCTATACTCCGAAGGAAAACCCGATCTGCACAACATTCGCCTTAGAGATCCGGACCAGTTTGTTGCGGGTGGGCTCCACAGGAATCCTGAAGCTTGGGATAGGATATTGGTAGACCACCCCCAGAAGCATA
>OX421450.1:9439321-9441821 GCA_949126865.1 Montipora capitata
TATCTTTCTTTTGTTTTTCAACACTCCATGCTGGCACTAGTGGGATTCACAAGTTTCTCGGCCTTTTAATTATGTTAATTTTTTAAAGTCGCATTTCGAATTAATTGTTCGTCTTGTTCGTAGTGAATGCTAGGAACAGGGTAGCAATGTTCAGTGATTCAGAGCCAGAATTTTAGAGACACATGTGCAATCAACTGTCTGAAAAGCTGGGTGCGGCTTTGATTGTGTGAAGGGAAGAGCAGGGCTAATGAGCAGCTAATTTAAATGCGAGGGGATTATGTATTAGTATGCAAGGGGGATAAGTCACTTATCCCCCTTGCATATTAACACATAATCCCCTCGCATTTAAATTAGCTGTTTATTAGCCCTGCTCTTCCCTTCAAACAATCAAAGCCGCACCCAGCTTTTCAGACAGTTGATTTGGGGGTTATGTGATATATTGACCTTATTCATAAATGGCGGCCAATTTATAATTCTTTTGTCGAAGTGCAAATTAGCCTACCAAGCCTCGATACCACACAGTGAATTGAAAAGAATTCTTGCTCTAAAATGAGGCTTGGTAGGCTAATTTGCACGTGGACAAAAGAATTATAAATATGACCGCCATTTATGAATAAGGTCTATTCCCCCCTAAAAGAACAATGGAATCCGAGCTCATGTAAAAATAAGAAAGATATAGAAAACATATGGAAGTGTCAGTGGAAGGGATCAATTTATTTTGCACATGGCTCCAACCGCAGTTGTGGTGTTTTAATTCTGGTGAAAGACAGCTTAGAATTTTATTTGAAATCTATACTAGCTGATGATAATGGGCGTTATATTTTGTTGAATGCCACAGTACAGGGTTGTAATTATTATTATTATTATTATTATTATTATTATTATTATTATTATTATTATTATTATTATTATTATTATTATTATTATTATTTTATTTTTATATTTATGCGCCGAACAAAGTACGCAAACAGTGTTCCTTTTTCGACGAGCTAGAGAAAAAAATAGATGATTTTATTGCTGATGAAAATCAAAGAATTGTAATTGGAGGGGATTTCAATGTGGTTAATGATCCAGATCTTGACTGTTCCGGTGGCACTCCTAAAGAGAAAGAATCAATCAAATTTCTCAGTATTTGTCTAAACTACGACTTAATTGACATTTGAAGAACCAGGAACCCGGACCGCAAGCTTTTTTCCCGGGAACAAAAGAACCCTCTTGTCAAAAGGAGACTTGATTTTTGGCTAATAAGCGATGTGTGCCAAGATGAGGTAGAAGAAACGAATATCAAGACAGCTATTAGAACAGACCATTCGGCAATAACAATTTCTTTCAGTAGTCTAGATGAACAGACGAGAGGCCCTTCATATTGGAAATTTAATTCAAGTTGAGTTGACGATGAGAATTACGTCTTAGCAATCAATCAGAAAATACCAGAGTGGTTAGAGGAGTTTAAAGAGGTCATTGATAAAAGGGTATTATGGGATTTAATCAAATATCGCGTGAGACAATTTACAATGCATTATGCTAAAGAAATGGCACATAAGAGAAGGCAAGAGTTAGTGCAGATTGAGATATCCTTAAAACAAGCAGAGGAGAGACTGGCAATAGATCCATCGGAGCCAAATCTTGAGATTTTAGAGGACTTGAAGATGAAGTATGACTCACATTTTGATTATATAACCAAAGGGGCAATAATTCGATCAAGAGCAAACTGGTATGAAAAAGGTGAAAAAAGCAACAAATATTTCTTAGGCTTAGAATCTCACAGAGGCACCAAAAAGTTGCATTCGTAAGTTGTTTAGTAGTGATGGAAACCTTACTACAAACCCATTGAAAATTTTGAAGGAAATTGAGAAGTTTCATTCTGATCTATATGCAGCAGATGATGACACAGTATATGAAAATAATCTATTCGTGCAAGGAACAGAAATTACCAAACTGTCCGATGACATGAGAAATATTTGCGAAGGAAGGTTGTCGACCAAGGAGTGCTTTGATTGCCTACAGTCATTTGAAAATAACAAATCACCTGGAAATGATGGCCTTACTGTTGAATTTTATAAAACATTTTGGACTTCTATTGGAAATTTACTTGTTGATTCTCTCAATTACTCATACGAATTCGGCGAATTATCAAATACCCAAAAACAAGCAGTAATCACATTAATTGAAAAGAAAGGGAAACATAAGCAAAATATTTGTAATTGGAGGCCCATTTCGTTGATCAGCGTTGATGCAAAAATTGGTTCGAAAGTTATTGCAGCAAGACTTCAAAAAGTTCTAGGAGGGTTAATACATTTCAATCAAAATGCTTACGTAAAAGGCAGGACGATTCTTGATGCTGTGAGAACTATAGATGATATTTTAGAATACACATAGAGGAAAAATATGAGCGGATTACTAGTAGCGATAGATTTCCAAAAAGCGTTCGATTCGATAAAGCAAAGCTTATGGTTAAGGCGCTTTCGGCTTTTAATTTTGGTCCTTCGATCCCTAATTC
>OX421450.1:9456821-9469321 GCA_949126865.1 Montipora capitata
AAAATTATCAACATGTTAGCCCAGAAGCCAATGTTTCTCGCTTCTCTTTTATTTGTTATTCTTCAGAGACTGGAATGCTGTAGTTCAATACCACACAATTCAGTGCCTTCTGATTTTCTGTAACACGTACCACAGGCAACCCAGTGTATGCTTCACGGAAGCATCTCGTTTAATATATTCTTTGTCTGATTTTTTTATCTTTTGTGGATTTAAATGTCTTATGTGGCACCATCTGAAACATTCATTATCCTGGTTTTTCATGTTAATCAATCAGCATTTTCAAAAACTATATTACCATTGTTAACAAAAAATGGTAACCCATCGATGGGAGAAATCTTGGTTTTATAACCATGACGTCATCAACCGTCCGTTCGTCTACCCCTCCATGTATGCCAATATGACCAGTATCATGCTACTTTACAGCATACATCTTTGATATTGGACATCCATCTTTTGATTAATTGACACCTGTCAAAACAAGGTATCCACTGACCAGTACCACGTGACCATATCGCGGGCTCAAGCTTAAGCTCACCGAGGTCAGCTGTTTTTTTTTTTTAAGTTGACCACTGACCAGGTACTGGTTCTCGATTTGATTACCGGCTCAACCTAGGTGAACTCACCTGAACATAAGCGAGGCTTCATTTTTCGTGTGCTCGATGCGGCTACACGGCCATACTATATATGAACGAAAGTTCTTACACAGTTAAACGCTTTTTGTGTTCAGATGGAAAACGGTTTGGAAGATGTTTTCTTTCTACATTTTTCGCTGGTTTCATTCCAGTTTGACATATCATGGTATCTGTGGTCCACGCTGGCGGCTACACAGTTATTTAAGTCAAGCATCGGCCGGATGTAAACTTAAAGCTGAGTGTTTATTTTTAATTTACTTAGAGCCGCTTTTTACTCTGTGTTGCAATTTTTGGCATATCTTTAGAAGCTCTGATAAGGCTACATAATGCCTGGAGGACATATGTCTAGAACAGAAACGAAAGGACTGAGCGTAAGAGAACGACAACCACAAAACAGAATACCAGTGATAGCTCATACTTAGCACACAAATTCTTTCCTTGGGCACTAAACCGTTTGTTATTTTTACGGCTGCGTTGTTTAAAGTGGATGCGTATTTTTAAAAGGTGGTTTAATCGGTTCTTCCTTTGTTCAGGAATGAAAATCGCATTTTTATTGTCAACTGGAATAAAATAACAATTATCTGTACTCTTTTGGACAAAAAGAAAAAGTTGATTTGTTTGTTTGTTCGTTTGTTTTCCTCTAAGATGCGAGCGAGCAAGTGCTTTTTCAAGTTCTTTGCCCAACTGGTTTTCGTTGTGCCTCGACAAAGACAAAAAAAAATTACCCTTATGTTATAAACGCGTAATCGCAATGAGTTCTCGTGAAATTAGGGTGAAATCTCAGTAGCTTGTGTTTTCAGAAGTTTGTTTAAAGCACCCAAAATGTTATTTAAGTGTTGGAGCAGATCGTGTTTGAAGTTCGTCCTTTCTTGGTTACCTTGCCATATTTTGCCGATTCTTGTACCAAGCCAACCTGGCATGTTGCAATGAAGTACATCAAAATGTGAATGATCTTGTTTTCAGAGATAAAGTGGAATAAAGTACATCAGTAAAACTCTTCTTTGACCTTGAACTGACAAAGTTGTTTTTATGGCTTCTAATTTTAGCATGATTCCTATTCGCTGGCTATCGACAGTTGACCCTGAAATGGCTTTTTTGCCTTTTCCATTCGCTCACTGAGGGTGTGCTTGTTTTCTTTTAAAACTCATTCGGTTCAAAAAAAATTTTTTGCCAATCTGGTGAATTGCAAAGTAAATTTCACTGGAAAAACCGATGTCGGACTCATCGCTTCATGATTCATGCAATATCGGTTTTTAGCGCAAAATTTACCGTGGAATTCACTAGTTAGGCAATGAATTTTTCTGTAGAAGAAAGCAAAGAAACAACCGGAAACATCAAAACCCGGACAATTCGAAACCTTTTATTTTCCCAAACCGTACAGGCAGTAAGAATAAATAACCAGGGAGCTCCTCTTTTAGGCTTGGCTAAATCTATTTATTATGCAGCTAATGAAAATGGAGAAATTATTAACATTTCAAAAATAGTTCCAAAAAAGGGAAACAAAACACAAAGAGGTTATATTAGTTGTTCTGTACGAAAATCTGGAGAGAGACAAACGACTTGATAATGATAACATTATTGATCATGTTAATAACAACAAAGATGATAACCGTTTGTGTAATTTACAAATTTTAACACAAAATTGTAAAAAATCTGCAAAAATTCGTGATTATAAATTTGTTGCTAAAAATCACCAAAATAAAAACATTGAAAAAGCTATAAATTATGATACAAACGAAGAATTATACTTTAATACTCTTTACTCATTTAAACAAATTTTAAATATAAATCCAGGAATAGTTAAAATGATTTCTGAACAAATAAACAGATGTAAATCAGCTTTTTCAAAAAAATTACAACCAAAGATGTAAATTCGAATATATTGAAAAAGGAGACATGCCTGATGATTATTTTAAATCGGAAAATATTGGGTCAAAAAAGAGCTCAATTTTTAACAACAGAAAAAAAAAAAAAAGAAAAATTGTAAAAAATCTAGAATAAAATGGTCGAAAGAAGAGTTTGTTTGCCCTTATTGTAAAAAAGTTTACAAAAATTATTAAATTTAAACATGAAAAAATTTGTAAAATGAATAAAAACTGATTCCTGGTATTTATAGGGGTTTAGTTGAAATTGACTGTATTGTATTATAAAATAGTACAAATATATCATTTTACAATACCATACAAGGCATATTTTAAAATTGTTGATAAATTCATTATTCCTTTTTTTGAATTAAAATCTTTTCAGCACAACAGCAACAACAATATCCCATTTCTGCAATTATATCTTTTTTCTCTTTTTTAAAACATTTTTTCTTGTTGACAAATGATCGTTTTCATAATAATGTTTAGTCATATGTTCTTCACAATATTTGCAATATAAAATTTTAACCCTATTACATAAAATAAATTAGATTATTTGTTTGATTCATTTTAATATTATATAAAGCCAACTCTTTAAGCCTGCAACAAAAAGTGACAAAGCATCTTTATTAATAACTGATTTTTTTTGTTTTTATTTCTTTTTAATACTCTTGTATAAGCAAAACTACAATTATTTAATAATCCAATAGGTTTTTCATTTGTTTTATTTATATATTATAATCAGATAATTATTTAATCAACATCTTCTGAATCTGAATATTGATCTGAATCAGAATCTGGATTACAATCTGGATCTTCATCACTATTGTAATAATTCAGGTCATCAAAATCAATATGTGGTAATTGATACTACCAATCTAAAACGTCTGGATTTGGATCAAAATTTTTGTTAAAATTTATTTTGTTTATATTCTATATTTAGATTAATATATATATATATATATATATATATATATATATATATATATATATATATATATATATATATGATTTCCAATGGTTGTATGGGGTTGAATTAAAATTGACTGCAATGTATTGTTAAATAGTAGAAATGTATCATTTAACAGCACCTTGTGAAGTATTTTTTAGAATTCTTGAATAACAACAGTTTTTTCACACGTTTAATAAACTACATTATATACAATACTAAAATCAGGAATTTTTTTATAAACAGTCATATCTTTGCTGATATATTTATTACTAAGTTTGCTTACACCAACTTTTTTATTAAATTCTTGATCAAATATCGTTGATACCATTTTTTAACATATAAATGACTAAATCAGGAATTGTTCTTGCTATGTTTTCTAAATCATCTTTTTGACTTTTGAACAAGAATCAAGTTTTCTACTGTGATCAACCATTTATATATTAATCAGATAAAAATCTTACAACAACTTTTTTTTATACATCTGTCAAATCCCTAATTAGTATTTATCAGGATATCCTTTCCATTTTACCAAAACTAGTTTCTTCTTATAATCTCTTCGAATGACTTTATCAATTCTAAATACATCTTGTTTGGCTTTTAGCAATTCGGGTTCATAAAATGATCCTTTTATTTTCTCATTATTCAAGTCCTTTAGTTTGTAAGTGATTGGATTAGTGTATTGTATTTTATCTGTTATAAGCACTTCTTCAGTCCAATCAGGTTCGTATCCTTTGCCAAACACCTTTTGTATTTTGATACTCGAACCTTATCACCTATTTTAAATTTTGGTTTCAGTTTTGATACTTCCATATCACCATATAAATTGAAATATACTAAACCTTCATTCTTTTTATTAGATGCTTCTGTTGGTGTCATTTTTATTGAGTGTTTTTATACTGTTTTAATATTTAAGGTAGTATTTCCAAGTGTTGTGAATTACATGCCTTGTATAGTGAACTGTTTCCACATTTTATTTTTAATAGTTTGATTCCATCTTTCAACTACTGGTGATTTTTCTTCATTTTCTGTTGAATAGAGTGTTATTTTAATCTTACCTAAGAGGTCTTTCATGTGTTTGTTATAAAACTCACTTCCTTTATTCCATTTACTGAATCGTTGCATTTCAACTAAGTCTGCAGTCCATATTTCGTTGATATGATTTGCGATAACACGCCGCCGATTAAAATTCCTCTTTATTGGTTTGTGCAGTTCATTTGCTAACTGTTGTTGCCAATTTATTATTTTTTTTACTCGACGGCTTTTTAGGTTTTTTGATTTAACACCAAGTCCTAGTAATTGTTTAGCTCGCATAGTATACTTGACTGGTGTTGAAAACCATGGTCTTTGACTAAAGGAATATCTCCTATTTGTTTTATCATAACATTATCTGCCTCATGCTTTTTTGACAAATCATCTCCAGCTTTGCTATAAGCTATATCATGGGCTTGACAAATGCTATCTAACTGATTAATTGGATTCCGAATCGATGGATCATTACTGTTTAATCTCTCTCCTAATTTTGTACCAGGACTGCAGTAATTGTATTTTTTACCATTCGGCGTTCTCAAATGCCGTTCTCCAAGCTTCGATAATTGTTTTTGAATATCAATAGCACCACCATCGAGGACTTTTCTGTTTGTTTTATATTTTTTCTTTGGTCTGATGTTTGTTGAAAGTTGATTCAAAGCTTCTGATCCAACATTATGAATAGCTGGATCAAGCTTATCCAAAGCATAGTCAATGGCCTTTTTCTGCAATTTTGGATCTCGTAACATTTCTGATGTATAATATCTTCCATTTCAACTGCTTTTTTACCAAGATAAGGTACTCCTTTGGTTAGAAATACTTCTGTTGCTGTATTACCAACATCGCTTAAAATACCTTTCCTTGCCCGTTTGCTAAACGGGCTAGCCAGTTTCCCTTATTTTTAACAAATCGAGTCTTTTTAATACTGCATTCAACACAAGTACAAAAGAACATAAGTCTACCAATTTTAGCTTTTTTATAACCTGAAGGTTCAACACATTCAGTCTGTTTTTTTTCTGTTTTACACAATACGATTTCATTTAGTTATATATATAATTTAGATATTTTTTTAAAATATTCTTCAATAATTTTTTATTAGCCATTGTATCATGGATATTAAATGCTTTTAACAGATCATAATATGAATTGCATTTATTCATTTCATTTAAAAAGTACAAACAAAAATAACCACATATTGTTGTCATGATATTTTGTATTTGATTGTTTTGATGCACCAAAGTCAAGTTTTTATTTCTAGCATGATTTGCAATCTCTTGAAACGGAGGCATACCAAACGAATCAAAATAATTTCTGACACCATTTTTCACATAAGTACCCAATGACTGCCACTCATATATGATGGTTGGAGATTGTATATGAATAATGTTTGTTTATGATTATATTCAACAGTTTCATCTCTTGATAGCACATCTTTTATTGGTATATGCAAATATCTACACCAATTTAACATTTAGTGATTTGTTAATGGCATATTTTTATGAAGTTGTAGTTTTATAGTATTGCTCCTAAAATTGGAATTTGCTGAAGGGGCTTTTTGGACCCTTTTTTTTTTGTTTGTTTTTTTTTTGCTGACTTTTTTTTTACCCCTTGACCAATTCTTGGATAAGTATAAAACTGTGGTGGAGGTTTATACATTCTAATTCTTGGCGCTCCTTTTCCATTAGTCTTATTGGTTTGTTTCAATCCAATTCTCGGTGCTCCTTTTCCTGTTAACGTTTTTGATTGCCTCAACAGCTAGTGGAATACCAATGCTAGCTAACAGAGTACCAAGAAAACAGCCTATTTGTGTTTTTGTTGGCTTAATGTGAAATGCATTTTCCATTTGTAGAGCATTAAGGATATCTTTTTTTTGTTTAATATTTAACAGATCCTTATATGGAATCAACTGATGGATTCTGTTTTGAGGCACAATGAAACCACCTGTCTTAACTCCTTTGCCAGTTATAGACTTTAAAGCTTGACTGGCTCCTTCTGAAGCCAATCCTGAAAGAGCTGATAAACCAAGAGTTTCTCCATTAGTCGGCAAAAATGTTTTTCCTAATGACAAAATTGTAGATAAAAGACTACCTCCAATTTTTATTCTAATATTTGTTTCAGAAAGTTTGATATCCATGCCCTTTTTTCAATAGGCCTTACCCCTTATGACGTAACTCATCAAAATTCTTTTGTTCAGTGACTGCTATAAATACCAGAATGCAATGTTTCAGTAGTCACTCAACTAAAGAATTGTGATGCGTTACGTCATAAGGGGTACGGTCTATTGTTTGCTTTTGTTTAATCGTTAAACAACATTTGCTGGGACCAACAACCTATCGCTAGCTGATAATTGATAATGCACTGCTTGTAAGTCTTCAAACAATGTTTTCTCTTCTATGATAAGCTTTGCTCACATTCTTTTTTTTTTTTTTTTTTTGATTTGGTGATAATTTAATACTAATTTCGTAAAGTTGAGTCATACATTATATGTTATATAAATTTTGGTTACATCACATATTTTTAATTAAATATAAAAACCGAATTTAAATTATGACAAGTTCATTTCCAATTTTCTAAATAGCAGTTTGTTCTTGTTACGTACAGGAATAACCAAGAAATCTCCGCGAACAAGGCATAAGTGAAAAGAACTCCCGAGTACGATATACGGCACGCAACAAAAGTGTGACAACGGGCAGTTACCCTTTTTTAACCATTATTTAATTAGTTTTACACTGTTACATTTACTTCGGTTAAATATTAAGTTAAGCAGTTGGTAAAGCAAAGTGGGCTTACTGTCTTTCATGGCCTTTCAAGCATTCATCTCGATTAACTTTGAACTCCAAGTTCCACTGACTGTAAACAATTCTTGACCTTCCAGATTCACTGGATTCTTTGTGTACACAAACTGTCATGAAGGACTTCATAATAATCTCTGAACTCTTTATCTTCTTGCCTTTTCAGCTATCGACTCTTTCTTCTCTCCGTATATCGCAAGGTCAAAGGTTATCGCTCCACCACAGTTATTACAGGTGATTATAGCTTAATCACAGTTATCGCATCCATCAATCACAGCCGGCCACGAGGGTTAGCCCTCAGGCAAAAGAGTTTTTTTCTATTACTTACAAGCCTGCTTTTATACTTTTAGCATCTAGAAAGTTCTGTTTCTATTAATAGTATATTACAAAGTGTACTATTTGTGGAAACTGCTGAGTCACATCAAAGAAAATCCTGGAATATTACAGAATGTTAGATAATTCTAGAAAAGTCTCGAATTGCATGACAGAAAAGCTAAAAATAATTCTGATCCTCAGAACACAATTTGTTCTTCATATAAAACAACAGCATCAACACTGAAATTTGATTTGCATTGGCTGACAATCTATATCTGAAAGTCAATTATTGTGGATCTTGCGTGACTTTCTCTATTTGAAAAGAAAGATCGAAAATTATAAGTGGATATAAGCTGTCATAATTACTTAGGTTAAGCTGAGTACCAGAATTATAATCATTTTTTCTTATCGCTAAGACATTAAATCATTGAATATTCGTACCTTGCTATCACTATCGTACTCTAATTTGGGGTAAAAAGCACCATTACCGTATTCAAGCCCGCAGTTTGCAAGAGTAGCTCCACCATCCAATGAAAAAGTATTCTTTTGTATGGTGAGGTTTCTTCTTGGCGTGAACCATTAGCATTACGGTAATTCTTTTTAAGGTATACGAATGCATATTTGACATTATCAATTGATGCTGTAATCTGAAAAAATCCAGAAGTTCATGTTATAGCTGATACTTCATACATTTCTCTTAGCTATTTCCACTTTGATTCCTTCATAAATGAGCTTACAAAACTTGATTAAAGACTATCTTTTGGAATCATTTTAGGCAACCATAGTTCAAATTTGTCTATAACAACTCTTCCAGCGTCAGTACCGTTTGCCATATGAATCAACTGATTGTCTTCATTGAAACTAATATTGAATTGAACCTGCATTGGAACCAACATTTGACTTTCCAATTCTTCAAAAAAGCTAAAACGATTCAGAGGAATGATTACATTAATATGCTTTGCTCCTCCTGTTCCATCATCATTAACAGCTTGAGAAACCAATCTTCGAGACTCGAAACCAATATTGTTATTGGCTGTTGCATAATTTGTGTCCAAATACCATAGGCTATTTTTACTTACTGATCTACTGAAATCATCAGAATAGTCCAATAGTTTTTTTAACAAATGTAACATTGTGTAGATTATCAGTATCACAAAAAATTTTACTTGCAGATTTGATCATGCGTGAATTTTTGCAAAGAAACGAATATGTTCGTTTTTAATTAGATGAAGTTATTAGAGCTCCTAGAAATAATCAAAAGTAAAGTAGAGTGATCTACAGTATCAAATGCGGCGGAAAGGTCCAGAAGGACTGTTGTCATCAATTGCCCGCTTAATGTCGTTTTGTACCTTAACAAGAGCATTTTCAGTAGTGGTGAATCTTGTAGGCAGACTGAAACCATTCTTCCAAATGGTGGGTTCTGACGTGATCAGCTAACTGCACAGAGACTGCCTTCTCGATGACCTTTGACACCATCACTAAGTTCAAAGCAGGAACCAACTCAGCCACCTTAAGTGTCTCAGGCATCGTGCCAGTCGAAAGTGATAGGTTGACAATGTTGGTTATAGTAGGCAACTGCATATTGAGACAGTTCTTCATCAGTGAGGCCGGCAGGGGATCTAAATTTCATAATTTCTTCGCTGACTTGAACGCGTACTCCTTAACACTGTCTTGACTAAGCACAGCAAAGTCTGACGGGTTACGACTGAACGTTCTGGTCGGCTGAGTCAGCCTTTGTTGTGTAATTTGCACAGGGATTCGTCTGCCAATTTCAGGGCCAGGCAAAGGATGGACATCACCGCTGAGTTGAATCGACAGTTACGAATAATTAAAGGTAGCAACGCAATTTCGATAGTAAATGATGTTACATGGGAACCACTTTCTCTTGATTCTAAGCCGCATTCTTTGCTGTCCAAAAATAAGAACCAAATCAGCGATTCCATTGTTGTTATAAAAACGAGCATAGGCTCTCGGAATTCCACGAGCGTAATCAAGTTTAGCAATGCAAATTGACCCAAACCAGCAAAGCGAAGATGACTCGAGGATTGTAGAAAGCTATCCAGTTTTGATGGAACCATCAACCAAATTGAGCAAATAAACACGTCCCCATGTTCCAGAACAACTCGGAGGAACCCTACTCATGATGATATCATATGATATCATTGCAGGTATTGACCGAATGCATAAATGGCGGCCAAAAATTATGTGCTAATGAGACTCACTAGCCTCGCTCTCAAGCAAACTTCTTTTGTATTTTGTCCATGCAAACGAGGCTAGTAAGGCTAATTAGCACATAAACAAAAAAAAATGTTTGGCCGCCATTTATGCATTCGTTCTATGGTACTTCAGATACAAGAGACACAAAACTAGAGCAACCAGAAACGCGTGGCCGCACGCCATGTCACGCATGTCACGCATGCTAAAATTTCACCAACAATTAAATCCATTTCTTTGAGCACCTGATTTGTATCATTGAAAAAAACCAACATTTCCACCTTTTCGAAGTCCAGAACCTTCCATTGTTTTAACTTTATTTTCATAATGTTTGATGTATTCATTCAATGTCGCACTGACATTGGTTATTCTTTATTTTCCATTTGTCTAACAGCTTCAGAAATGGAACCACTTTTGTATAGTTTAGTTATATTAGCTTTATACCCTTTTAATTTATTTCTTCTCGTTTTAGCAGTAATCTTAATAATCTTATTAAGCTTTTTTTTGTTTTATTTGTTGAGTCATCTCAGGTTGATTTAATATCTTGTCAACAGCATCATAATTTTGAATAACAAGATCATTCAATATCTCATTGTTCATATCTTCATCATCTAATCACTAATCAACTTCATCATCATCATCATCATCATCATATTCAAGAGGCAACTCCTGCGCTTCTTGAGGAAAGTATTGAGGATCAACACTAATCTGTTTTTTACCTAACAATATATTTTGCAATGATTCTTCATAAGTTGGTGGTTTTGTTACAAGTTATTTTTCTTGATGTGGTAAAACAGTTTCATCAAATAAATCACCAAGATTCATGTCTTGAACTTCATCCTCAATATCGATGCCATAGTTAGGAACCTCACCTTTTTTCAATGTTCGTCGTTTTGTTACAGGCATTTTTAAATTACTGGTGATAACATCATCCAGTTTGGTTGTTATTGGTTGAAACACCTTGGAAAAAGATGCTTGGCTTGTTTGTTGACTTAAATCATGCTGTAAACAACAGGCATGCATAGTGTTTCTCACAGTGTTGATTTTATCTCCTAATTCAGATTTACTTTTTGCAAGTTCTTTTCACATAAGTAAACTCATTTGTTATATTATTTGGTTACATAAAAATGGAAAATTGTATACAAAAGACAGCATTTTACACAGTGTTCAACACTATGTTGTACACCATGTTGAACATCATATTGTGACATAATCTACCAATATAATCGGCGTAAAGCTACGTTAAAAGATTCTGTAAATTTAGGGGAAAGATTTCGTGAGTTTAGACGACAGGTTAAGAAAATGGCTAAATTTAAAAAGCGTAGTCACTTCTCTAAGATTGTTTGTTTCCTAGGGGGTAATCCTCGCAGATTTTGGTCATATTATAAAACGATTACCAAAACTACCAGAATTTCCGGGGTAATTAAACATGAATCGGTACAGGCTACCAGAGCTATTGATCAAGCTAATTTATTCAACGTCATTCAGTTTTTGCCCCACCTTACTGTAATAGCGCTGCTGTATATCTACCCAGAATTAATTACGGTGTTAAACATGAATTATCTGAAGTTCGCGATACCCCTAGCAACATTCTTAAACAGCTCCAATCGCTTGTTGTTAACAAAGCTTCCCTTGGTCTTCCAAGTAAGTTATTGCAAGCATGTGCTAACCTAATCTTGTGCAGATTATTTAATTTGTCCTTAGAGCTTCGGACATTTTCTGAAAAATGGAGAGACGCAAATCTTGTCCCTATTCGTAAATGTGAGTCAAAGACGATGGCTTCAAACTACCGTGGTATTTCGCTTTTTGATGTTCTATCGAACATTTTGGAGAGACAAGTTTATAATGAGATGTTTGGTATTATTTGCCCTCATCTTACCCACTGGCAGCATGGTTTCCTGCCAGGAAAATCCACTATGTCTCAACTATCTCAAGTTGTTCCTCAATTCGCTGTTCCTCTTGAGAGGAGAGAACAAGTTGATTTTATTTATCTAGATTTTTCTAAGGCTTTTGATCGTGTGTCTCACGAAAAGCTACTATTTAAGCTTGAATGCCTTGGCATTGGCGGATCCTTGTTAGCTTGGTTTAGATCATATTTACCGGGTAGAAGACACAAAGTCGTGATAGATAACGAGTCGTCTGATTTCCTCCCTGTAACATCTGGAATCCCACAAGGGTCAATTTGGGGCCTTTACTGTTCTTGCCTTTTATCAATGATATGCCCAATGCAATTTTAAAGGAAACATCGTTACCCGTCTTTGCTGATGACTCAGTGTTTTCTGTTAATTCTTGGACGCGATGACGGCCAAAAATTGCAGGATGACTTGAATACGTTGTGGTCTTGTATTTGGGGTATGGAGTTTAATGCCAAGAAGTGTAAGGTTTTAAGGGTGGCTCGTATAAGATCAATTGATGATAGGGACTATTACCTTGGTGGGATTAAGCTAGACCGTGTTGATGTTGACAAAGTCTTGGGGATTTTGCTTAGCCACAATTTAAGCTGGAATAATCACGTTGATGTTATTTTCTCGAAAGCTCAAAAAATGCTTAACGTCCCTTACCGAACATGCAAGGATATCAATGATATTAGTACAAAGAAATTACTTTATATTACTTAGGTTCGCTTGCGCCTTGAATATGGTAGCATGGTATGGTCACCTCATGCCAAACGAAACATTAACAATTTAGAACAAGTACAACGCAGGGC
>OX421450.1:9484321-9504321 GCA_949126865.1 Montipora capitata
AGTGAGATGCGATGCTGAAGTAGACGAATGTACTTCTTATCCTTGTGAAAATGGCGAACATGGTAAACCTTCATTGTGATCACATTTAACTTAAGATCAGTCACATGTTGTACCAAGGTTGACCCCAAGTATTGTTCGATCAGTGATTCATCTTTTATTAAGGACAGATGTGGTACTTTAATCTTATGTGCTTAGCTCAAAGGCTTTTTGGGTGATATGGACTCTATGGCTGCAATAAAATTTATTTGAGGTCAGTCCTGTACCTACTTTGTAAAATTCCACAAAGTGAGTTATAGAGGGCTATTCTTAGTTTTTTTTTTTTTTTCCATCTGCAGCTACCGTGACTCCAACTTTCTTCTGTTTTATCTTTTTGTTTAAAATTGTAAAACTCGTTGATCCATTTCCCATACGGAATCGACCTAGGCAGCCCAAAGTACAATAGATGAACTATAAACATACCAAATATTTCTCTTGCAGGAAAATGTATCGATCAGTTTAACGGTTACAGATGTGTTTGTGAAGTGGGTTTTAAAGGAAAGGATTGCGAGATCAGCGTTCAGCAATGTGAGGCTGAGTCCTGTTTCTCCGGTGTAACCTGTACCGAGACTGGGAACACCATATCATGTGGACCTTGCCCACCTGGTTTTACTGGCGATGGCAAAAATTGCGAAGGTGGATTTGACGTTTTTTTTAACCAATTTTGAATTTGCGTTTCATCCTGTGTGGCGTTTTTCAGGGACTGTTGAACAGCGCACCTGGTTATTCTACGATACTGATCTACAAAGTGACTTAAGTGGCTGATCGTGATTTGAATTGAAACTGCTCGTCTGAAGTGATCTTAAATTATTGGTGATAACTGCCGACGATCTTTGTTGGTTCTCTACTCTGCTCCCAGGGGTACTTTCCCTTGTACTCCAGTTCCCCTCTCCTCAAAAACCAACATTTGATTTCATTTGATTTCTTATGAATGTAGTTGAATTGTAGTCTCCCCAGTTAGTAGACCACTCGTGCTGCGCTAGATAACCGTGAGACTTAAATTAAGTGATGATGATGATGATGATGATGATGATTATTACTATTATATAGACAAAAGGGAGATTCCTCACACTTATCTGGACAATTTAAGCAACTGTCTCTTATAGAAACTTGAAAAATTCACGAGGCGTCTGCGGGATTCGAACCCATGACGCCACTCAATTGGGAGTAGGTCAACTAAGTGGCTTCCTAGCTCAGCTGGCAAAACACTACGACGGCATCGCAGACGTTTTCGGTTCGAATCCCGTTGATTTTTCAGGTGTCTTTGAGAGACGAAGTGTGCCTCAGTAGAAATTCTCCCTTTTGTGGTGATCTTCCTTAACATAATATATCCATTGTTTCTTCAGATCCATATATATTACTAATTTCAGTTTATTTCTTATGCTATGTTAGACATCATTGACTGCGTGATTGACGCTTGTGTTAATGGTGGGTCTTGTGTGGAAGGCGTGAACAATTACAGGTGTAATTGCAAAGGCGGATTTACTGGAGATCGTTGTGAGATTGGTAATCGATCTGGAATACATTTTCTTTGTCATCGTTCACTTTAAACTATACGGGAGCTTGAGCACCCGTCGTTTATGAGACGCAGATCGCAACCGGAAGTGAACTGTTTTCCCTTTTAACTTGTCATGGTTCATTTATTTCACACTATTTACATAACATTAACATAGAAAGAAAAGTATAGTCACAACACATGGTTACAAGATAAAATAATTGCAGCACGGGTTATAAAATGTGTATGGTGGTCAAAATAGTGAAGGATTTGTAGTTGTCTTTAAACGACAACATTTTTATTGCTGAATATGTTTTCTTCATTAGAGACGATTAGAGTTTAAAAATCGGGGAGAAGCTATTGTCCTGGCATGGGAAGTGTTCACTTCTGATTGCCGTCCTTGCTTCAAAAAACGTCCATTATATAAGCTCTCTATTTGTTTTAGCCTCGACGTTGGAAAATGAGTGAATCGGCTTTGACACGTTTCATTGTACACATCACCGATTGCCTTAACCTCGAATGTGCTCAATATTGAATCATGTGCAGATGGCATTAACGATTAGTCATGTATCTGTACAGAAGGATACACTGTCAGACTGGTAAAGCTTACTTTTTGGCGATTCCGGTACAACTTCATGTGATCTGTGATCGAAGAATTTGTTTATAAGATCAACTCAGGATTCTCTCCTATTAATTTAGATATAAACGAATGTCTTCCAAACCCGTGCGCTAATGGCGGATCATGCGTAGATGGTGTCAACAATTACTCATGTACTTGTCCAGTGGGATACACAGGGGATCTTTGTGAGACTGGTAGGTTTTCATGGCAAGGGGTGGGGCTGACGTGAAATAAAAAAGTAAAGCCTTAGAAAAGCTTAAGGTTGAATGAGCTAAAACAGTCGTTTTCGTAGCGTTTCGTTTTCAAGAGTTTTCATATCGTCAAACCCTGCGTTCGCGCGAAAGAGAACGCTGCACTAAACGGGACCGGGTACGTCCACCAAAAGAGGAGTGTTAATGAGTGCTGTAACATAGGTTAAGAGTGTAAAAACAGCCAGTGTCCTCAGCAGTTTTCCAACAGAGGACTGAAAATATGTTTTTTTTTCAAATTTTCAAGTTTTATATTTATATACAGCAAACAGTTTAAGTTGTTACTAGGTTGGCTTGCAAATAGCGAAAAGCTAATCGTGGCAAGCCAGACTGTACACCGAATTATTCGGACATATATATATTTGGATATATATATATATATATATATATATATATATATATATATAATATACATATATATTTTTTTTAAAGAAATGATTATTACACACAACAACATCATGTAATCATTACTCTTCTTGCTTTCAAGTATTTAGAAAGTAGAAGAATGTAGGAGAAAAGGAGAAGAAAGCAGTTTAGATAAAAGAACAATATGTAAAGAGGAAAACTACAGACTAAACTTTACTTCAGTTGGAAATTTTTATTTTTCATCTTGTTAATTAAGGTATATATGTCGGCATAGGAGTTTTCAGTTTCTAGAATTTCAATTAGTTTTGTTCTAATAGTTTTTTTTAAACAATTTCTGGATACGTGAAAAGGCCTTACTTTAAACGTTAAGTGCGGATTGTTTGGTAAAAAAAAAATGCTCAGATGTAGATGAGGGCGTGGAGTAAGAATGAACACTAGTAATTTTAGAAAACAAATTCGAAATTTTAATCGGGGCAAAATTAGTGTTGATGTCATACATAAAATTAACAATTTTCTCATAATATAGGGATTTGAGCGGTAGGCGTTTTCCTTCAAGAAAAGAGGTATTGCATGCTTCCTTGCTTGGATGGATAAGACTACTGTCTTATTAGTGTTACTGACTATAAGACTACTGTCTTTTCCTTACCCACCTTATCCATATTAGGTAAGGTATGCCATCTTGGAAGTTGGTTTGTTTGGCTAACACGTTCATTCACTTTGCCTTTTTCGGTAGATATCGACGAGTGTTCTTCCAACTCTCACAGCTGTGATGACAATGCTGCTTGTACTAATACTAAAGGATCATTCATGTGTACATGTATACGCGGCTTTTCGGGCGATGGAAAAACATGTTCGGGTAAGTCAAACTCGCACAATTTTCTCCCCGGAAGCACAAATTTGGCATGAGACACTAAAAAGGGAAACACAATGGCAGGAAATATGGAGGTGTCATATAAACGTAAATCACGTATGCCGTGCATGATCTAGCCTGGCGAAGAAATCAGACGGATTTACTGGAGATCGTTGTAAGATTAGTAATACCTTTTTAACACATTTTTGTCCTCGTCCACACTGAACTGTAAGGGAGCTTAGGCACGCGACCTTTTTAGACGCGGATCGCAACCGGAAGTGAGTTTTTCCCCTTTTAATTTGTCTTCACACAACCACATTTATATTACGAAGCATCTTTTCTTCAACTGAGACGAGCAGTTTAAAAAATTGAGGGACACTATTATTCAGACATTCGAAGTGCTCACTTCTGATTGCCGTCCGTGTTTCAAAAACGTCCATTACATAAGCTCTCTACTGACTTATTTTAGCTTCGACGTTGGAAATATGAAGTG
Source organism: Montipora capitata (assembly GCA_949126865.1). Lineage (NCBI taxonomy): Eukaryota > Metazoa > Cnidaria > Anthozoa > Scleractinia > Acroporidae > Montipora > Montipora capitata. Next base: position 9,488,429 of record OX421450.1, read on the forward strand.
AATCGGCTTTAACACTTTTCATTGTACACATCGACGATGCACACCGAATGCATGTGCTAATGGTGTATTATGTGCAGATGGTATTAAAGGTTATTCATATATCTGCAGAGAAGGCTACACTGGAAAAAATGTCAGACTGTTAAAGCTTCTTATTTGGTGATTCCGGCAGAATGTAATCTGTGGTGGAAGAATTGTTTAGTAAGATGAACTCGGAATTCTCTCCTATTATTTTAGAAATAGACGACTGTCTTCCAAACCCGTGTGCTAATGGCGGATCATGCGTAGATGGCATCAACAATTACTCATGTACTTGTCCAGTGGGATACACTGGGGATCTTTGTGAGACTGGTAAGGTTCACATGGCAAGGGGTGGGGCTGACGTGAAATAAAATAGTTAAGACTAAGAAAAGCTTAAGGTTTTAAGGACTTAACAAGCGTTTCCGTAGCGTTGCGTTTCCAAGCTTTTTCATCTCGTCTCACTCTGCGTTCGAAAGATAACACCATACTCAACGGGACCTGGTACGTCCACCAAAAGACGAGTTTTCATGTGTGCTGTAACATGGGTTAAGTGTAAAGAAACAAGCAAGTGTCCTCAGCAGTTTGCCATCAGGGGACTGCAAATATCTAATACATAACCATATGCCTTTTTCGGTAGATATCGATGAGTGTTCTACCAACTCTCACAGCTGTAATGTCAATGCTGTTTGTACTAATACTAAAGGATCATTCATGATCAATTTGAACGGGTCATATGAAGTTATTTTGAAGTTAACATAATAACATCTCAGTTATAGATATGTATGTATAGTGGTGAGTGTGCAAATAGCGAAAGCGAACTACTAATTAACTGATCAATTTTGAATGAAAAACATATTATGCCGTGAGTAAGAATGGAACCCGCGCCCCCCTGGTTACTAGTCGGGTGTGCTAACCACTGCGCCATCACGACAACCCTGCTGGCAACAGAGCAATCAGTGAAGTTATTGGTTAGCCACGGGTTTCCCCAGCGTTTAGCATTGAGGCAGGACGTACATCGGATCATCCGAGGATGATTCATAGGCTACCAGCCTTGTTGATTCAATAATACAATATGTTATTAGCTGGTAGCCTATGAATCTTCCTTGGATGATCCGATGTAAGTCCTGTTCCTGAATGCTAAACGCCGGGGAACCCCCGTGGCTGACCAATAACGTCACTGATTGCTCTGTTGCCTGCAGGGTTGTCGTTGCAGTGGTTAGCACACCCGACTAGCAACCAGGAAGATGCGGGTTCAATTCCCATTTAAGGCATATATATGTTTTTCATTCAAAAGGATCAGTTAGTAGTTCGCTGTACATTTTGCCATTTGTATATCTGACCTACTAATCACCCTTTCTCGCAGTCGGAGACTGACTCACTAAGAGCGCAGCTTAACGAGGTCGGACCGGAGGAGCTGTGCTACCGCCTAAGCGCTCGCCCCCTGAACACGACCCATGTATGACCTCGATGTATGTCCTGTTCCTGAATTTTAAAGCGCAGGGGAATCCCGTGGCTAACTGGTAACGTCACCTATTGCTCTGTTGCCAGCACGGTTGTCGTGATGGTGCAGTGGTTAGCACACCCGAGTAGCAACCAGGGAGACGCGGGTTCGATTCCCACGTACTGTATATATATATGTTTTTCATTCAAAAGGATCAGTTAGTAGTATATCTATATCTATATCTGACCTGCTAATCGCCCTTCCTTGAAGTGGGAGACTGAATTATTAAGGGCGCAGCTCAACGAGGTCGGATCAAAGGAGCTGTGCTACCGGTTAGGCGCTCGGCCACTGAGCATTTTGCGTGACCTAAGGAAAATTAATGCAAACAGGTCGCTTCGAATTGCTCACATAGCTAATTTTGCTGAAACGTTAAACAGTTACAGGCATGAGGTGCACTTGCGCATGCGCAACTGAACTGGCAACATAGCAATCGAAGAGGTGATTTTACGTGATTAGCTATAGGGCGTGGGCCTCTCGGTAATTTTCCTTCAGGGGTGACGAGATAGGGGAGCCTAAAACTCCGCTTGAAACCCAACTAAGGATCAAGCTAATGCGAAGTGTTCACTTCAGGATGTCGTCCGTATGTCAGAAACGTCGATTTCTTATTATGCCGGCAGAATGTGGTCGAAGAATTGTTTGGTAAGATGAACTTAGAATTCTCTCAACTTTTTTTAGATGTAGACGACTGTCTTCTAAACGCGTGTGCTAATGGCGGATCCTGTGTAGATGGTGTCAACATTTACTCATGTATTTGTCCAGTAGGATACACAGGCGATCTTTGTGAGACTGGTAAGGTTCTTAGATGCTAGTTTGTTTGGCAAATATGATCATTCCCTCTGCCTTTTTCGGTAGATATCGACGAGTGTTCTACCATCTCTCGCAGCTGTCACAGGACGAAATGCCAAGAATCCGCAGACTGAAAGGTTGCGGAAACACGTGACAACGTTGCGGAAACACGACGGTTAACACGTGTTTCCGGTAGCGCATACCTGTCGTTTATTCATGTTTCCGTGGCTGCGGTTACGACGGAACCGGACCACTTTTTCTGTACGTTTCCGTCAGTTTTCCTTTAAAGAAACGCATGTTTCCGCTAGCATATTTTCATGATAACGCTTGCGGATATACGAAGTAATGCTACGGAAACGAGTTTGTTCATGTTTCCGTCAACGTAATCGAACCTTGAATATTCGCGTTAAAACGCGTTTCCGCGTCGGAAACCTTAAATTTGATTTGATTTGTCAGTTCAAATTGCTTATTTTCGCTTTTTCAGTGCGTTCACAAGTTTGTTTTGCATCCGGAAGATGCTTATATTTTCAATTACAACCTCTCCCTTGGGGTTATCGGGTTCAGACGCCGCTCCACCCATGTGCCGAACCTAACTGAGTTAAGTCCGCCTTAAGCGCGACATCTGATTCAGACGGCGCACTGTGTGTCGAGCCTAATCTTCATGTTAATGCTGTTTGTACTAATACTAAAGGATCATTCATGTGCACATGAATACGCGGCTTTTCGGGCGATGCAAAAACATGTTTGGGTAGGTCAAAGTCACATAAACTTGTAACTTGCGACATTTTCTCCCCCGAAGCACCGAAGGGACCTGAGACAATGTTCACACTCAAAAGGGAAATACAACGGCGGGAAAAGTGAAGGTGTGATACGGTAAATCATTTATGCGTGCATGATCTAGCTTGGCGAAGAAAACAGACGAATTACTGGAGACAGGAACCCATGGGTTCCTGCTGGCGCTCACTGTGAGATTGATAATCGATCTGAGTTTCCGTCCTCGTCTACTTTGAGCTAATATATAGATTTAGCCAAGCCTAAAAGCGGAGCTCCCGTTTCTAACGCCAGAACGCAATATAGGGTATATGGAAATATTTATGCTTCTGCATAAAGTACAAAATTAATCGTCATTTTTTGTATACAGTTTACAGTGATAAAACACCTCTGAGCTGGTAGCAATGAACAAACAAGCCTTGGAATCGATAACTAAAAATGAAATTACATGTACAGTAATAATAATATAATAATTTATTACATATATAGCGCAAAATACATGTGGATATGATCTAATCTCTTTAACAACAATTTCCGTTTGACTAATAATCTTTACACCCTCTCTCTTCAGGTTAGAACAACAGCAAAAATCTTACGTATTAAAAAGTCAAGCTAAAGAGTAGTAAATTCGCTTACTCGACTGCAAGTTCACTGTCAAACAAAGTAGTTCACACAATATGATTGTTGAAAGATGCGTGTGAGGCAGCGAAGCATGCATCAAAAAATAAAACATTTACCATAAAGCCAACCGTAAATTAATGTTTTGTCTCTCGCTCTATTTCTCTCAGCTTTACGGTGTTCTTCATAGAAATTTTCTCCTCTTCTCCTTCCTCGCCTTCTCGTGAGGTTTTCTTTGCTTAAATTCTTCAAATCTCGTCGCCTCTTCTCTCGTGCTCTTTTCTGCTCTTTAACCCGTTGCTCTTTACTAATATGATTTCCCGCCAGAAAGAAAAGAAGGTTTCCAAATGCAACTCAGTCATGCGATTTCTCGTCAAGGAAAATTGCCCAAACAATCCCTTTCCCCTCCACCCCGACAGTCTGTACTGGCGGACGGACTGGCGTACGCTGACTTTATGACCAAAAATTCTTGCATGGATAGATTTCCCAAAAAATCTTACCCATGTTGCTCTGCTGGCGCGCTTCGCGCGTCCAAGCTCCGCTATTAGGGACCTTAAGCATGGACGACGACGACGGCTTCGAGAACGTTGCTAAAAATATTATTTCCAGTTACTGTAATAATTTTGCGATTATTCTAAGTCGCTCGGCTTGGAAAGTGGGAGACCACATTCCAAGAATAAACTTGGGGAGAACCGTGTGGATATTTAGAGAGAATATTGAGAATTCCTCGTCAGTTGCTCTCGTCCTTCACGTGCACTTAAAGTTGATCACTTCACATCGTTGTCAATACGGGAAAGGCAAAGAAATGTATCAAATTGTAAAAGCACGTGCAGAGCGTGCAGAACTATTGTTTTTTTTTCTAATTTAACCTATTGTTTTGTATCGTTCTTCGTCATTGCTTAAGCTCCCTTTTTGGAAGCTTGGGCACACGACCTTTTTAGAAGCGGACCGCAACCGGAAGTGCCTTTTTTTCCTTTTAATTTGTCTTCGCACAACCACATTTACATCACTTAGTATGTTTTCTTCATTAGAGACGATTTGTTTAAAATTCTGAGAGACACTATATGGTCCTGGCATGTGAAGTCAAATGTTCACTTATCAAAAACGTCTATTGCATAAGTTCTCTAATAGTAACAGTTTGTGCATAAGTTCTCTAATAGTGACAATTTGACACTTTTTATTGTACAAATCGACGATTGTCTTAACCACGAATCTGCTACTGGTGGATTATGTGCAGATGGCATCAACGATTTGTCATGTATGTGTAGAGAAGGATACAATAGAAAAATGTCAGACTGGTAAAGCTTGCTTTTTGGGGATTCCCGTAGAACTTGATGTGATCTGTGATTGAATAATTGGTTTATAAGATGAACTCACACTTCTCTCCTATTATTTTAGATATAGACGAATGTCTTCCAAACCCGTGTACTAATGGCGGATCATGCGTAGATGGTGTCAACAATTACTCATGCATTTGTCCAGTGGGATACACAGGGGATCATTGTGAAACTGGTAAGCTTCACGTGGCAAGGGGTGGGGCTGACGGGAAATAAAATAGTTAGGAATCAGACATATTTCCTTATTTGTTCGGCTTTTATTACTACATACTATGTATAATCAATTTTTGTTCACTTTCTATTTTTAGTTAGCAACACTATCAGGTTTTTTTCTTAATTTTTTATCACTTGTACAAGTTTTTAATCAATTGTAAATAACAGTATGTATCATTAGTTAGCCATCACTTTTCCAATTTGTAAAGTGTGTTAGATCATATATTAATGAATTTCGCGCTATAGAAATAATAAAATTATTATTATTATTATTAGAAAAGCTTAAGGTTGAAAGAACTAAACAAGTACAAGTGCGTGTTGTCCTAAGTAGCGCAGTATGTATATATGGAAAGAACTCAAGTGAGGCCATCGCTACTGTGTTCATGTGATGGATGAAAAACCTTCGCTGATCCACAGCATCAGGAACTTCTTATGCAACACCCAAGGACAGAGAAAAATCTCTGACCCGGGTGGGAATCGAACCCACGACCTCCGGATTAGATCCATGTTGCTCTACCGACTGAGCTACACGGCCAGACGGGAGCAGGCCGTGGGAGTTTGAGGACAAATAGGCTCGGTCCAAGCTAAGTACTAACTGCAATGGCGTGTTGACCTAAGTAGCCCATGTATGTATACAGCTATTTTGAGAAAGATTGTCGGAAAAAGTGCACGCGACAATCCTGAAAGGTATTGTGGGTGATTTTAAGTGCACTGTTTTTCAAAGAAATTTAGAAGAATCGTACGGGAGGCCACTGATATATGTTTGCGAGTGCTGAAGGAAAGTAACAAAAGTAGGTTCGACAGCTACAGTCGTTAGAAACAGGGTATTGATCATATCCCATATTACCTTTCGGGATTGTCGCGTGAACTTTATTCTTGACAAACTTTCTCGAAATAGCTGTATATGGAAAGAACTCAAGTGAGGCCATCGCTACTGTGTTCATGTGATGGATGAAAAACCTTCGCTGATCCACAGCATCAGGAACTTCTTATGCAACACCCAAGGACAGAGAAAAATCTCTGACCCGGGTGGGAATCGAACCCACGACCTCCGGACTAGATCCATGTTGCTCTACCGACTGAGCTACACGGCCAGACGGAAGCAGGCCGTGGGAGTTTGAGGTTGTGCATCCATCACTTGCACACAGTAGCGATGACCTCACTTGAGTTCTTTCCATATATAACTAAACAAGTGTTTCGTTTTCAAGCGTTTTTATCTCGTTCGAAAGAGAACGCTTCACTCAACGGGACCAGATACGTCCACCACAAGACGAATTTTAATGCATGCTGTAACATAGGTTAAGTGTGTAAAAAAAGCCAATGTCCTCAGCAGTTTTCCATCAGGAGACTGGAAATATGTAAGACATAGGTGAGACTACTGTCTTTTCCTTCCCCACGTTAACCATATTAGATAAGGTATTTCATCTTAGATGCTAACACGCTCATTCCCTCTGCCTTTCTCGGCAGACATCGACGAGTGTTCTACCAACTCTCAGAGCTGTGATGTCAATGCTGTTTGTACTAACACTAAAGGATCATACAAGTGCACATGCATAAGTGGATTTTCGGGCGATGGAAACACATGTTCAGGTAAGTCAAACTTACGTAGAACTTGGAACTTGCAAAGGTTTCTCCATAGAAGCACTGAAGCTAAGAGGCATGAGACAATGTTCACACTCAAAAGGGAAACACAACGGCGAGAAATATGGAGGTGTCATGAAAGTAAATCACTTATGCCGTGCGTTATCTAGCTTGGCGAAGAAATCAGACGGACTTACTGGAAATCATTGTGAGACTGCACTGACCGCAACCGGAAGTGAGCTTTGTCCCCTTTAATTTGTCTTCACGAAACCACATTATATTATATTACTAAAGTATCTTTTCCTCATTAGAGACGATTAGTTTAAAAATCTGGGAGAAACTATTATCCTGGCATACGAAGTCAAGTGTTCACTTCTGATTGCCGTTTAAAAAGCGTCTATTGCAAAAGCTCTGTACTAGTTTTCGTCTCAACGTTGGAGAAACGAAATAAATCGACTTTGACACTTTTTTATAGTAGAAATCGACGATTGTCTTAACCACGAGCGTGCTAATGGTGGATTATGCGCAGATGTCATTAACGATTTATCATGTATCTGCAGAGAAGGGTACACGCGAAAAAATTTCAGACTGGCGAAGCTTACTTTTTGGTGATACCGGTAGAAATTGATGTGATCTGTGATCAAAGAATTGGTTTATTAGATTAACTGAGAATTCTCTCCTGCTGTTTTAGATATAGACGAATGTGTTCCAAACCCATGTGCTAATGGCGGATCATGCGTAGATGGTGTCAACAATTACTCATGTATTTGTCCAGGGGGATACACAGGGGATCTTTGTCAGACTGGTAAGTTTCACATGGCAAGGGTGGGGCTGACGTGAAATAATTTTAAAATAGTTAAGACTCAGAAAAGCTTAAGATTGAAAGAACTGACCAAGCGTTTCCGTGGCGTTTCGTTTCCGTGCGATTTCATATCGTCTAACTCTGCGCTCGAAAGAGAGCGCTGCACTCAACGGGACCAGGTACGTCCACCAAAAAGCGAGTTTCTGGAGTTTTGATGTGTGCTGTAACATGGGTTAGGTGTGTAAAAAATAACCAGTGTTCTCAGCAGTTTGCCATCAGGGCAATGAAAATATGTAAGACAACGGTAAGGCTACTGTTTTTTCCTTCCCCAACTTAACCATATTAGGTGAGATATGCCATCTTAGATGTTGGTTTATTTGGCTAACTCGTTAATTACCTCTACCTTTTTCGGTAGATATCGACGAGTGTTCTATGAATTCTCACAGCTGTGGTGTCAAAGCTGTTTATACTAATAATAAAGGATCATACAAGTGCACATGCATAAGCGGCTTTTCGGGCGATGGAAAAACATGTTCGGTTAAGTCAAACTCACGTAGAACTTGGAACTTGCAAAAGGTTCCTCCTAAATGCACTGCATGAGGAGGCATGAGACAATGTTCACACTCAGAATTAAGGGAAATACAAAGGTTGGAAATGTGGAGGTGTCATGAAAGTAAATCACTTATATCGTGCATTATCTAGCTTGGCGAAGAAATTAGACGGATTTACTGGAAATCATTTTGAGATTGGTAATCGATCTTTGTCCTCCTCCACTTTGAACTGTAAGGGTTTTTGGGCACTCGACCTTTTGTAGACGCGTACCGCAGCCGGACGTGAGCTTTTTTCCTTTTATTTTGTCTTCATAAAACCACATTTATGTAACTAGGTATATTTTCTTCATCAGAGACGATTAGTTTAAACATCTAGGAGAAACTATTGTCCTGGCATACGAATTCAAGTGTTCACTTCTGATTGCTCTCTAATTGTTTTAGTCTCTACGTTGGAGAAGCGAAATAAATCGGCTTTGACACTTTTTTATTGTACACATCGACGATTGCCTTAACCACGAGCGTGCTAATGATCAATTATGTGCAGATGTCATTAACGATTAATCATGTATCTGCAGAGAACGGTACACTGGGAAAAAATGTCAGACTGTAAAGCTTACGTTTTTCGTGATTCCGGTAGAATTTGCTGTTATTTGTGATCGAATAATTGGTTTATAAGATCAACTGAGAATTCTCTCCTGTTCTTTTAGATATAGACGAATGTGTTCCAAACCCGTGTGCTTATGGTGGATCATGCGTAGATGGTGTCAACAATTACTCATGTATTTGTCGAGTAGGATACACAGGGAATCTTTGTGAGACTGGTAAGGTTTACATGGCAAGGGGTGGAGCTGACATGAAATATTTAAAACTAGACGTTGCATGAGCGTAAACTGGTTTGCCGGTGGCATGTGTTACACAAAAACAAAAGGCATTGAGTTGGGTGTTATTGAACTGTAGCGTTCCAGTAATTATTTATTATTATTATTTTTTAAGTAGTTGGGAGAGGGGTGATGCAGACCATTCGAGGGGTCACCCAGACGTCATGCCAGCAATGGTTCCTTGGCTCACACGTTCACACGTTGAATTATCTTGTAATCTCGTGTCCCGTTTTGAGGTCTTTACCTTTTTATGCTTTGGTAGTTAAATTCAGTTCAAAGATAACAAAACACGTTCTTCAGTGAAACTCACTCGTTTCTCCTTTAAAGGGGCTATGTCACTTGAAATGATATAATTTCATGATTTGGGGTGCAGGGATGGCGCAGTAATGAGAACACTCGCCTTCCATCAATGTGGCTCGTGTTCGATTCCCAGATTCGGCGTCATATGTGAGTTGTGTTTGTTGGTTCCCTACTCTGCACCGAGAGGTTTCTCGTTGTCGGTTTCTACCTCTCCTGAACGTTTGCCTTGATTTGCGTTAATTGTTAATTTCAGTTTACAGTGTCCCCAATTAGTGCTCCAGCGCTAGAACGACTAGGCACTTGATAAGTAGCTTTCTTTTTATATTCCCAAAATGCCCAAAAACTAACGCACATTATGACTGGATTGCCTATGGCGACCCAGTAAATTATTAACATTCATAAAAAAGCTAAAGGTTGAAAGAACTGAGCAAGCGTTTTCGTAGCGTTTCGTTTCCATGCGTTTTCATATCGTCTAACTCTGCGTTGGAAACAGAACGTTGCACTCAACTGGACCAGGTACGTCCACCAAAAGACGAGTTTTAATGTGTGCTGTAACATGGGTTAAGTGTGCAAAGAAAAGCCAGTGTCCTCAGCAGTTTGTCATCAGGGAACTAAAAATATGTAAGACATGGGGAAAACTAGTGTCTTTTCCCTCCCTACCTTAACCATATTAGGTAAGGTATGCCATCTTAGATGTCGGTCTGTTTGCTAACTCGTTCATTCCCTCTACCTTTTTGGGTAGATATCGACGAGTGCTCCACCAACTCTCATAACTGCGATATCAATGCTGTTTGTTCGAATACTAAAGGATCATACGTGTGCACATGCAAAAGCGGCTATTCAGGAGACGGAAAAGCATGTTCGGGTAAGTCAAATTAACATACAACTTGAAAATTGCAACAAAGCTTCTAAGACAAGAGAAAAGGTTCACATTAAAAAATAATAATAATAATTTTAAAAAAAAACTTAGGATAAAACGTTTTGCTAACTTAATATCTGATTTGATTGAAAAGGTGCCATCTACAATGCGTCAGAAGGTAAAGGTAAAAGGTAAAATCACTTTATTTAACGTCAGTACTTCCTTCAGCTACGAGGCTGGTATCAATGGAAGCCGACGGTGCGCCCTTTACCCCATTCCCTCTGTCAGTGCTCCGTTTTAAGGGGATTTAAAGCTATAGCTACACGGATCAGAGGAAAGTCGAAACAGACGTTGAAGTCACCGAGGATCGAACCGGGGACTTCTCGCTCCGAAAGCCGCGCACTAGCCATCTGAGCCACGATTGCTCCCTGAAGCAACAACAACTTAAATGGATGATCTTGATTAGAATTTGAACCGCTCGTATGAAGTGATTTTGAAGTTAATGTTATCATCCTAGTTAATCGATTATTGCTTAGAACTGTGACGATCTTGGGATAAAATAAATGTATATATTTCACGTGAGGGTTATAAACGAAAGGGAGAAGTGATCCTCTCACTTATCTGGACAATTTAAGCAACTGGCTTTTATAGACACTTGAAACATTCAGGAGCTTCTACGAGATTCGAACCCATGAAGGCACTCAGTTGGGAGTAGGTCAACTAAGTGGCTTCCTAGCTCAGCTGGAAAAGCATTCCAACGGCATCGCAGATGTCTTCGGGTCAGGTGGCAATGTGCAACATAATCGTGCCTATAAATTCTCTGTTTTGTGACGAGGACATAATTTATGCAATGTTTCTTCGGATTCATATACATTACTAATTTCTGTCTATTTATCATGTTATGTTAGACATCATCGACTGCGTGATTAACGCTTGTGTTAATGGTGCACGTGGGTCTTGTGTGGATGGCGTGAACAGTTACACGTGTAATTGCGAAGACGGATCGATCTGGAACACATTGTTTGTCATTGTCTAATTTGAACTATAAGGGAGCTTGAGCACGCGACTTTTTGAGACGCGGACGGCAACCGGAAGAGGGATGTTTTTTTCTTTCAACTTGGCTTGACACAAGCACATTTAAATGACCTATTTGCTTAGTTTTTTTTTTTTCCATTAGAGACGTTAGTTTAAGAATCTGGGAGACACTATTGTCCTGGCATACGAAGTGATCAATTCTGGTTGCCATCCGAGCCTCGGAAACTTCGATTGTTTTAGCCTCTGTACGGGCCCAGTTACACGACAAACACTCAGCCGAATTCAGTCCACATAGCCTTTTTTTCGGTAGTATTTCATCGAGACTTTTTGTTCGACTCTACAAGCAACAGAAATCACACACGCAACAAAAAAGTCACAACCATACACAATCGCATATAATTTAAATGTTCTACAGTCTCTTGGACGTCTGATTGCACGCCCATAACCTGCCCTGTTTTTGTCGGTTTCTGCAACCTCCGCGACGTTGGAAAAATGAAATGAATCGGCTTTTGACACTTCTCATTTACGATTGTGTAACCCAAGAATTTGCGCGTGATAATGGTGGATTATGTGCAGATGGCATTAACGGTTAGTCACGTAAATGCATGAGAAGGAAACACTGGGAAACAATGTAAACCTGGTAAAAGGTTTTTGCAAACGTTGACCGTGTAGCACTTACATTTCAACAGTATTAACTGATTAGAGTGTAATATGGAGTGCTTGTTTTCTGTCCCATATGAACCATTTGAGCGATAGCCCTACTAATGGAAATAGGCCCACACAAGGACAGAGAAAAACTCTGACCAGGGTGGGAATTGAATCCACGACCTTCAGGTTAGACCACCGCTGCTCTACCGACTGATTTACAAGATCATACGAGAGCAAGCCGTCGGAACTGAAGAGGTTAAAGTCACGGCAATGAACATGTACAAGTATTACAAGGAAGGACTACGTTTTTGTAAACGTTGTCCGTGTAGCGCTTATATGTCAACAGAATTAACTGATTAGAGTGTAATGTGAAGTGCTAGTTTTCTACCCCGCTGCATATGAACCATGTGAGCGTGAGCCCTACTAATGGAAATGAGCCCACACAAGGACTGACAAAAACTCTGACCAGGGTGGGAATTTAACCCACGACCTTGTAGCTCAGTCGGTAGAGCAGCGGTGATCTAACCCGAAGGTCGTGGGCTCAATTCCCATCCAGGTCAGAGTTTTTCTTTGTTCTTGTGTGGGCCCATTGCCATTAGTAGGGCTAACGTTCACATGGTTCACATGGGGTAGAAAACTAGCACTTCACATTACACTCTAATCAGTTAATTCTGTTAAACCTGATAAAGCTTGCTTTCTGGTGATTCCGGCAGAATGTGACCTGTGATGGAAGAATTGTACAATAATATTAACTCAGAATTATCTCCTATTATTTTAGACATAGACGACTGTCTTCTAAACGCCTGTGCTAATGGCGGATCATGCGTAGATGGTGTCAACAGTTACTCGTGTATCTGTCCAGTAGGATACACAGGGGATCTTTGTGAGACTGGTAAGGTTCACATAGCAACGGGTTGGGCTGATTTGTAATAAAATAGTTAAGAAAAGCTTGAGGTTGAACTAACCAAACAAGCCTTTCCATCGCGTCTAACTCTGCTTTCGAAACGGAACGCTGCATTCAACGAGGTACGTCCACCAAAAGACGAGGTTAAATGCTGTAAAAAGGGGTAAAGTGTATAAAAAACCCAGTCCTTTTTAAGCAGTTTGCCATCAGGCTTGAAAATATGTAAGACTACTCTCTTTTCTTTTCCCACCGTAACCATATTATGTAAGGAATGGCATCTTCAATTTTGGTTTGTTTGGCTCATTCCCTCTACCGTTTTTGCTAGATATCGACGAGTGTTCAACCAACTCTCAAAGCTGTGATGTCAATGCCGTTTGTTCGAATACTAAAGGATCATATTTGTGCACATGCAAAAGCGGCTATTCAGGAGATGGAAAAGCATGTTCGGGTAGGTTAAACTCATATACAACTTGAAACTTGCCATTTATGCGCAAGAAACTTAAGAAAAAGCAACAAGAAACCCTTTGTATCGCATATTAACCGTGACATTATCTCTGCAGAGATCGATGAGTGTAATGGAAGGACTTGCATCCATTCTGCATCAGGTATTATTTGGCTCTTTGCTTGTATTACTTAGTCGAAAGAGTAGGAAAACAACGGCTTTTCCTTTTTTTCCCCGTCGTTCAAAGCACCAACTGCCCCTTGCTCTTTTAACAAAGTTCGTGAAGATGATTTTAGACAGAAAATTCACGTGTGCACGTGCCTTGGTATCCCTTATGCCTTTCGTAAAGATCCTATGAGTTCGATAGAATGGTATTTTTGGAGAGAACACCTACCCACTGTTGCCTTTATGCGGGTTCGCAATGATTCCTTTACGTTTTTGTTCATTTGTTTGCGGATTAAACTTAAAGATTATAGACAGTTAAAGGGACACTGTCACGGTCTGCGCATGCTCGTGTAGCTGATCGAAACTTGAAAAAGTCAGCCTGACTTTTTCAAGTTACTAGCAATCACAAATTCAAAATGGCGTCTAGCGGAGGATCCGGACATGGCGGTAAACGCATCAACTCAGAGCGGAAACGAAAGGTCGAAGACAGTGGGGAATTTGCTTTAGATAAAGGTAGCATTTGCTTTAGATAAACTTGATTTAATGTAAAATATATATGCAGAATTCTTCAACTTACCGATATTTCCATAATGGCGGTCGAGCGTGACAAGTCTCGGAGAGAGTGAATGCTACTGCGCATGTCAACCCGTGACAGTGTCCCTTTAAAGTAATAGCATATTTCCTTCAAAGAAAAAGACCCTGTTCATTTCAATAACCAAGAGACAAGTTAACACTACATTAAAGGTGTTTATGTTATGGGAACAAATATTCTGCTGTTTATTTCAGTGAAATACATCAAAATGTAACGGATCTCGTTTTCAGAGATAAAGTGGAATAAAAAACATCAGTAAAACTTTTTTTTTTTACCTTGAACTGTCAAAAGTTTTCTGACGGTTTCTAATTTTAGCGTGATTCCTATTCACTGGCTATTGGCTGAAATGGCTTTTTTCCTTTGTCATTCGCTCGCTGAGGGTGTGCTTGTTTTCTTTTAAAACTCATGCGGTTCAAGAAAAATTCATTGCCAAACTGGTGAATTCCAAAGTAATTTTCACTCGAAAAAACCGATATGATATCGCACTCAACGCTTCGTGATTCATGCGATATCGCTTTTTCGCGTGAAATTTACCGTGGAATTCACTAGTTAGGCAATGAATTTTTCTATAGAGAAAGCAAAGAAAATGATTTAATTAAGAAGCAACCGGAATAAATAACCAGGTATCTCCGCTTTTAGGCTTGGTTAAATCTATGTATTATTTTGTCATGTGAATCCCCTCTCTAAATAGCACCTTTTCAAAACGGTCCTGCAAAAGGAAATATTTTTCGTTTTGAAGTACGCCCGGTATGATTTCTCTTCCTCTCCGTTAGGCATTCGCTTGTGAATTTTGCGCTATCAAGAGCTTGTTTTACATAGCTCTTCGTGAGTTGTAAAGTAAATCGCATGCTCAGTTGTTAATCCAAATCAAATATTTTCTCTTATGTCGCAAACAAAAAGTGAAATAATGGTGATATACAGAAACCGACCAGAGAAATTGTTTAATTTAGTCTATTCGTGACCACCGTGCACGACTTATAATTTTCTGTTTCTCTCTCAGAATGCCGGAATTACAGCTCTTTGAGCAGTGTGGACAGAAATATAAATTCTTACGGCATCTCCAAGTGTGACTATGGAATTGGCCCGGGGTGGTTTCGATTTCAAGGTGCGGCAGGAACACGAATGCCGACTTCATGTCCCCCAGCACGTGTATGCAGTACTAGCGCACCAGGATGGCTAAATGGAGAGCATCCCAGTGTCGCTGACGGTCAAGTAAGCAGGACAGTATGCTTCCACTATTTTGCTAAGTGCTGCGTGTTGTCGACTACCATTAAAGTCAGAAACTGCGGTTCTTTCTACGTTTATTATTTTGATGGTGTACCAATCTGTCCCCTTCGCTATTGCGGAACTGTCTAGGACTTGACGTGTGACATTCATAAAATCAAAAAAAAAAAAAACGTATCGGTAACTAGACAACAAAGGCTTAGATTTTGCCAAGTTTCTGTAGGTGTCATTATCACACTTAATTTGGAAAATGTAACAATGACTCAGTTGGCAATAGTATTTTAGACCATATCGCTTCAATTTGAAACAATTTTAAATTTCGCAGGAAAAAAAGAAAGGTGCTTGAGAAAACAAATTTGCTATAAGAAGATAACTTTGCGACTATATCGATCATCTCCAATAGTCTTTTCTGAACTCGCACACCAAAACCGCAAATAGCTGTTACAATATAACATGTATAACATAGTTAAGTGTAGGTCGCTAGCACATATGAATAAAGAAAACGTTATGTGACAAGTGATCTACTTTGTTCTAGAGATAAAAGCAAAATTTTCTTTCATGCCTGTGTAGCAATGAGGTGCAAATGTTTGGTGTCAAGAGAAAATGAGGGGACAGAGAGGGAGGCTCCCGGTCCAGCCCTTGGGATATGTCATGTCCACGAAAGTTAT
>OX421450.1:9514321-9531821 GCA_949126865.1 Montipora capitata
CAAAAGAATCTGGGTGCATGGATGGGCAAACAAAAATGTAAAAGATCGCATTTCGCTGACCCCAAGTTTCAAAACAGTTGAAATAATTCTTTCTGCACCATTTCGACAATTTCGATTTAATTAATCCTGGCAGTGTAATGGAGGGAAAATCGTCAGCGAAGTCCTCTAGTTTAATGGCCAAGCTCTAACGAGTCTACAGCTCAGTGGTGGAACGCCGTAAGTAGCAATCTAAACGTGGGCAAGCTCGACTCCCGCAAAGGATCACTACCTGCTTCTGAAAGTACAGTTTTCCTTTTTCTTGCAGCCGTTTTACAGTTTCTCTCGGTTGGACCAGATCTTGTTGCTATTTGGGGACTGAAAGCTAAGAAATACCTAGCTGTGGACAACAAGGGGAGAATATTTTCCTCGGTAAGTTTACAACAATTTGTTTTTCCTTCAGAAGGTTGACGGATCACTGGTGAACAGTAAATGAAGACGCGTAGAAATTGACGCACGCGATTTATTTACTTCAGGTTCCCTCTTTGAATTAACCAGCGTTGCTTTCGCTAATCAGCTATCGGCAAGCAGGAGAATAGCAACTAACGTAATTTGTCTAGCTGCAATTGTTCCTTCGACTTCTACGTGCTGAATTCAAAGTTTTATTTTCTCTTACTTGTTAAAAGGAAGCAGAGAGGAAGGAATGTGTCTTTCGCGAGTTTTTCGGCAAAAACTTCTTTAACATTTTTCGAACATGTCATTCAGACACGGATGGCAAGGGATGGTACTTATCAATTGATGAGGGCGGAAAAGTAAGCGCCGAGAAAGTACCCTATAGCGACGAACCAAGGCTTCATTTTATCGTTAAAACGATAAAAAATTGCAAAGATGACGGTAACAAAACGGGCGGTGCATCAAATAATGACAGAAGCTTAGGAAATGGTAGAGGAGATAAAAAAACGACAAAGAATTTTGGACTCTCTTCTTCCGAAGTAGTGTGGATCATGTATCCTTACCAGCAACCCGAGGAAAACTTGTCCGATACGCTTTCAAGCACACCAAGTCCTCCCAGTTCCTCGTGCGGCAACTCGAGAAGTTCGGCCTCTACAGGGGAATGGACCGGATCAGGGGATAATTCAACACCGGTTTAATACTACTACCAAACGTAATAATATATTAAATAACGATTGACGCATGCCCAGAAGCCCAAAGTTGCGATCTCTCTCATTTGGTCTTGGTCTATCAGTTTATCGAAATTTAGAATTCGGGCCCAGCCAAATTATGGCCCATCAGATTGGGCCCGATGACCATAATGCCTCTAATTGGTTTGCAACTAAGAAGCCGCTCGTGCTTAATGCAAAATCATGGATCGTGCAAGGAACACAATACGGACACGTTTTATTCCGCAAAAACCTAGCAGTAGTCGCCCTTAAATAGATGATACCGAAAACTGATGGGTAACTTTCCATTGCAGATGGAGATTTCGGGGTTATGGCTTTCTTGCATGTCTTAATTGATAGCACTCCTCACTGGAGACAATAGATGAACAGCAATGATGCCAAGTAATGAACACTCTCTCTGGCATGAACAATATACTGATTGCTCCAGGGGAAAAACTATCCCTCTTCATGAAGTCATCCCCTCTAAACAGAGATAATGAAATCTGAACTGACAAAATAACAACCAGAATTCATGAGAACAATAATGTGATATAGGCGAAACACTTCTGTTTCTTTACTTGACTTGAGGCAATAATAAAAGAATGGAAATATTAGAAATAACGGGTAGATTTAAGACATAATCTTTCTCTTCCTCTTCAGGTAAATAATAAATTTGTTACAAAAATAACTTTTCTTTGCAAATGAACTAAATTTAAACAGTATATTAATTAAGCCAAGCTAGTGCACATCTAAG
Source organism: Montipora capitata (assembly GCA_949126865.1). Taxonomy (NCBI): domain Eukaryota; kingdom Metazoa; phylum Cnidaria; class Anthozoa; order Scleractinia; family Acroporidae; genus Montipora; species Montipora capitata. The sequence goes on from OX421450.1 coordinate 9,516,212, forward strand.
ACAGTAAATTCATCATTGCAGCTAAGAATCATTCTTGAATCCTATGCTGATTTAATTTGTCCTTTTGTCATTAAAACGCATGGTTCGGTCCTGAAATGCAGGCCGCGTTACGCATTGGGACTATCATATATTTGCATCTTCCGCAGTAATTAGCCAGTATCAAAAATACAATAATACTCTTTGTTTGTCCCTCCAAACTTTTGCATAAGCATTGTTTTTATTTTCTCTTGGGAAATACAATGATTCCAAGAGAAACTGTAAACAATGCTTATGTAAAATGTTGGGGGGACGAACAAAGAGTATTTTGGTATTCTTGATTCTGGCTAATCAAGAGCCATTATGGCTCTTAGGCTAATATAATATCCGGCCGTACCGTCGATTCCCTCTTAGACAGTCATTGCTTATCACTTTAACACTTAAAAGGTCTGTCTGGTAGGCCAACAATTTGCATAAGTTGATATCTATGCAGTCTTCCATTCCATTGTTCCTACTTAAGACAGACATTCATGCCCATAGGTATGTATTTGCCGAACCATTTCGAGTCCATTTGCCGAATTTCCAGCCTCAGGCTGACTCACTGTCGACTCCAAATTCTTGACATCCGACGTTGGTCACGTCTTTTAGCTCTAAAGAATTTAAAATTGATCGAACAGTTTCAGCGATAATGAGTTTTAGCCCTTGTAATGGAAGCAGGCCTCCCACACAAGGAAACACTCTAATCTGGGTAGGAATCGAACCCACTTTTCCGTTACTAGAGTTAACGCTCCGTTGGATTGTACATGGAAATACGTTTGGAAATAGCAAAACCCCATGATCTTGTCAATGATCATAACTCAGTGGTAGAGCATCCGAACTAGTAGTAATGGGAAGGTCGAAAGTTCGACTCCTGCAAAGAAGCACTCGGACTTTTTCCGAGTAACCATTGGCAATGCATGATTTTTGGGTCACCTCGCAGCTCTTACAAGGTCTCACCTGATTGGAGACCACCCTAACCCTTAACAAAAGAACAAATAACAGAAACAATGGACCCTAGGCCTAAAACAAAAGGGTTAGGTTTTAGGCCTAGGTTCCATTGTTTCTGTTATTTGTTCTTTTGTTAAGGGTTAGGGTGGTCTCCAATCAGGTGAGACCTTGTAAGAGCTGCGAGGCTACCGTGATTTTTTAAAAAAATATCTTCAATGATAATGTAGTTTCAAGCATTTGAAAAGGATTCGTTACCTTTAATTTCTGTTCTGGCGCCTTTTCCCTGTACTTCTTGAAACGGCACCTCGAGCACGAAGTTTTTGAATACAAAGGACGATTGCAAAAAGATCAGACCGATCCAACCCTTGATCCGTAAGACAATGAGCTGTGTGGTTACCCTGCGCTAGTTTTTACACGATGTTCTTAATTATCTGCTTAACTTCAACCAATCGATAATCCAGTGTCCATCGTTTAATCCAAAGATACTTTAAGTTAAAAATTTCAGTAGTGCGGGCAAGTCGTTCTCTATTCTTCAAAAATTTATCAAAGTTTAACATAATTATGCGTTAATTACAGGTTAACGCACTCGGCGAGTGAATTATCGGGATTTACCTGCACGAGTTCACTAACAATGAACGATAAATTTCAATACCGCACGAGGCCGCCGAGTGCGGTATTGAAAATTTCGAGTTCATTGTTAGTGAACGAGTGCAGGTAAATTCCGATAATTCACGAGCAACGAGTGCGTTAACATTTTTATTATTCAAATTGAATACACTGCACAAAGAAACACTACACTGAAACAACTATATACTAGGTAAACCAGACAACTAGCGTGAATGAAAAATTTAAAATTCGCAACATTACCTTTCAAAACAGATATTCCCCAAGCAGTTGCTTTCTTGGTGTTTTTAGGAACTGCATCATCAATGAGGGAATCGATGTCTGCTTCGGACAAATCGTCAAACTTCAAGTCGCCCGAAGCCATGGTGTAAAGACAGTGGTGTATTGAATTTACACCACGGCTATTACACCACGATAATGACGTCAAGGCGGTTGTTTCGTCATAACTCAGTGTCACGTGGCACAAGTCAACCAATCAGAAAATCAGAATTCGTACAGTGTATGAAATTTGAATAATATGTAGAAATAATTTTTGTTCTATTTAAAATAAATTTATATCATATTTCTTATTGCCCGCGTTTATCTACGTACGTTTACTCACCTTTCAAACAGATGCTAATGGTAGTGATGGACTTTTACTTTCGGGCAGGGCTCCGTGTTGCACCTAAGGACACCCAATACAGCTGTATTAGGTTGGTTATCAACCAGTGCTACTTGCAGACATAGTCATCTCTGACTAGTTGTCTTCTCAGACCTCATTTTTAGTTTCAAATCGTCTTTGCTTTCCTTTTCCATTGTTTGATTTATGCATTTGACGTAAGCGGAGACATTGTCTTAATTTGCTACGAGGATAACCTAGTTTCCAGGTAATCTCGTACGCATATCTCACTGGAAATGTGACCGTGGGAGATCTGGGTACGAGAAAATTTCCCAGGGTCATCTCTCTTCGTCCCTCAAGAATGTACTGGTTGCGGCTGTTCACGTGTCTACGTGTACAAATAAAATCCGCACTGAGAATGGGTCCTCGACTTAATTTTGCCAAGAGTAAAAAGTCAGTTCTATCTTGGGAAGGGAGATATCACTTGTTTTTCTTTACCAAGTAGAATTCAAGTTGTGCTTCTTGGGCTGGTTATACATACGTTATTTTGAAAGTAAAATAAGTAATTTTTTTCTGGAGCCGAGCCTGATAAGAAATGATATACACGGGCAAAGAGGATTTACAGATCTTGTTTGTTTTAGGTTAATAGAAATTCCCGCCCTAAGCGATGTTTAATTCCACCTACTGGGTCAGTAGATGAGATCAGTGGAAGCAAAAACGTAACCATCGAACCCTTCCCTTCAATTATTGTTCTGGAATCTGCAAAAATCTAGCAGACACGTGATTAGCCGCAACCAGAGTATTTTCTCGAGGGAGGAAGAGAGGACCCTGGGAAGGAGGCTGTCACAAGGCAACATACTTGGCGGGAAAGCTGTTCTAAATATACCTTGTTTGGGAAAAAGAAAACTTCAAGGAAAGACGCGAGTTAGGTTCGGGATCATGAGCTCCTGGTGTTAACGTAAAACAAGGATTTTCCAAATAAGGGAAGGTCATTCTGCAACTCCCCGCGAGGCATTCTCAAGGCTTCGCAGCCCTTAGTTTGAAGCACACTTAGCTACAAGCCAAGATGAAGGGAAAGACTGAGATACGATTCTGTCACGGAGCTAAGCCCGCGGAGTGAGTGACATTCCGAACAGTATATTGATACCTAGGGAAATTAGAGACCTTTAGATACGAGGACAAGAACGAGTAGAGATTTGACTGCCCGTTTTTAGCGAAAATATTTAGAACATTTATAACCCAGACGATTAATCTTACTCTTTGTTAGCAGTGTAGATTGCTAAGTTATTCTTATTGCTGGTAACTGAGACTTTTTGCTGATCGAAAAATGCCAAAACTGCTACCGTGTTGTTGACTTCTTTTGAACGAACGACATTTTTGCAAAACTTTGTATTAAAATGACGACGGTATCACGTTTTTTCCACCATAATGACGCTGGTTTGCGCGTCCTCCCTGTTTATCTATTAGAAAATCTCGTACTCGTAGTCGTTCTCGTCCTAGAATCTAAAGCTCTGTATTATCTCTCATGCTCAATGCAAAAATAAACTAGTAACGTAATTAGAGACAGGTCGTTCACCAACCTCGTTCCCAGGATTTCTCCTAAGGGAGAGTTCCTGGAGAGAACCTGGGAACGAGATTGGTCGTTCACATGAATCTTAACATAGGAATTTTAAATTTTTTAGTTTTATGGTTGATGGCCTCACTTACTTCCTTTTTGTTATGGGTGTGTCGACGTCCTTACACAACTCCCAGGACGTTGCCACCATGTCCTTTCCAGCACATATTTTTTCCCGTCGTTTAATTCCCCCTCCGCATGTTTTACTGCATTCTCCCCAGTCCCGTAAGTGCCATTTGTATTGAGAAGGACATGGCTGCGTGTTGCAGTCCTTCCAAGCTAACGGTGGATCATCTAAAAACAGGAAGAACAAACTAAATGTAAGAAACTGTGTTGACTGATTTCGTTTGTAAGCTCTATATCACTTCTTTGAATTTTCTGATTTCCCTGGGTCATCGAATTAATTAATTCGTTTCTACTCCATAAGTTTTCTGTCTATTGACGACACCAGGGCCCAGTTGCTCAAAAGCCAATTAAGATCAATCCGCTTAAAAGCAAAAGGAGGCTTGAATTTTACACGTCTCATGCAATAAACGATTCTAAACTATATCATCCATTTTCCCTGCATACATAAACATTATATGCAACCGGCAATGATGTAACAAGGTAAATAATTAAGCATACTAAATGTTGAGTATAGGCTACTAAATTACCTTTGCAAAAAGAGGCTTCTACTTTAGTGTTGTTCTCATCTGCACAATACGTTTCTCTGTTTTTCTGACCGCCTCCACAAGACCGAGAGCACTCCTTCCATCCTTCTGTCCGCCACTTACAATCATCATTGCTGCTTTCCTCTTTAATCTCGCTTCGCTTGTAACCTTTTAGTTCTGTTCAGTGCGAATGTACACGGAATTATGTTACCGGCTTGTCTTTCGACGTTACCGTGTCGTTTGATATCCGAAAGGACAGATAACTTATTTCACTGCAAAGTGTACCAACCGTGGAATATGACTGAAACGGAAAAACTAAGAGTACAAGAGTAGATCTACTTGGTGTTGCGATGTATTCGCCAAATATTTATCCTCCCAGCAAATGTCGCTGCACCCAATGAGGCCTTAGCCCAGTGAAAGCTCGGCACAGCGGGAAAAATTGTAGAGGTATTCAAAAGATACCACCTAAAGTTAAACAATCTATTGTGGTTAAATAGTGAAATTTGATTTCGGACTTTCAGATTTCTAATAAAAAGAAACTCTAATGTAAATTGAATACGACTCGCCCAATTTCCTATCTTCAATCTTATATAATGATCCCTTCATAAGAACTAGATTTTTGTCCAGTTACTACCGATTAACGAAAGTCGAAACGCGATTGGCTGTACCCTAGTGAAAAGAAAGTGGATATTTGGCCTGGCAAGGTAGAGCGCTAAAATTAATACAATTTACAAAGATTGGGCACTTTTTCCACATGGGTTAAAGAAAAATTCTGATCACTGCAGAAGAGGTTCTGCTAACAGTGACATCTTCCTCTTTGATCATTAAATTGACCCTTATAAAGACATCTCACAAAAACCGCTTGTTCGTGACTAGTGAGAATGCCCTTCATCAGGAGTCCATGACTGGGAGCGAACAATTCCCATGCTAAGCCTATATTACGGCATTTTGGCACACCAAACTATTTTAAGACTGCCCTTTCCGCGAAAAACAAAGGCAGTTCCGGTTCGGTGACGCTACTTAGTTTCTTGTGATTGGTCATTGGTCTCCTGAGAGAGTTTCACTCGCTGGAAAATCCATCTAAAAATAAATCGATCTGTGAAAACGCTGTGACAGCCACAAAAATATTGGGCTGTTCTTAGCTCCTAGTCACGGCCTTTATAAATAAATAAATAAAAATTCGCTGGGAAGTCACCTTTCTTGCAAATATAACTCCTTTTCATATCACATCTTTCTGTCCCCCAACCTTTTTTGTTCACCATTAGGGAACAGTCTAACCCAAATCGAGGCTCTCCCGCATTCCAAGAACTGTAGTCTACAGCAGTGTCATCGGGCCAGAAAAATCCGCCTTTGCTGGAGCTATACTTTGCACCTAAGTGAAGAACTGCGTTAGAAAGAATCACGGTCATTGCTAGTTTATTTTACTTGGCAAAAACTGCATGTGGCGATGATACCGGCTTTTACGAAGGAAACCATTGATTTCAAATGGTATGATCCCTGCCATATGCCTAGCACGAAGACGCAAAGAAGTGAGAGCGGCTTCCTGTTTTTGGCACGGTTCAAGCCTGTTTAAGCAGGTACGAGAATCTAATAGTCAGGAAATCGTCCAATAGGTGTATCGTGAATCATTAGCTGTTCTATTTTTCAGAGACAAAAAGTTTGTATATAAAATAGGGCAACCACAATGCGTCCTAATTATTCAAAATGTTGGCGCCAAGGATTTTTGAAAGTGAAAATAAAAACTAATTTTTTTCGGATGCATACATTCCCTTTAGTTTTTTTACAACAAATTCAACTGTAAATATTATTTCTTGAAGCAGTTTTTTTTTTCAGATAAATTTCAAGAAGTTACCTACCCAGCCAAAAATACAAATTGAACAGATTAATCTTCTCCAATTCTGTTCTCAAGTACTTTTCTTCTTCCATACTCCTGAGTGTAAGAATTCCTGCTCCCCGATTAAGGCATGTGTCAGTTGCGTCCTGAAAGGTTTTCCTCTGTGTATTCACTTGATAGCAAACGTTGTTGAATACAAACCACCCTGAGGGGCAGTATTCTAAAGAATGAAAATATGTAATATGCTGTATGAATTTTGCCTACAACCCTTAAATTACTTTTTGGATGAAGTTACTGAGTGACACTGTTTTGAATGGATCCCACGCTTCTATGCGTGTTTTCGTGTGTGCGTGCGTGCGTGCGAGCGAGCGAGCGAGCGAGCGAGAGAGCGAGCGAGCGAGCGAGCAAGCGAGCAAGCGAGAATAGTAATACTAATAGTATTAGTAATGGTATTCTTCATTGCCCTTACTCTCCAAAGGGAGTTATTGGTCTAGTTACAATAAAGGTTGGCATTAACTAATAAAAATACAAAATAGCATTTATCATATCATACATACGCTTATTGTAACTCCCAATTTGGGCTTTTCGGTTACAATGTATAACTAAAATGTTTAAAAATATATATAAATTGAAAAGAGAAAAAGGAATAATAAATAAACGTTATACTGTAACATTTAAAAGCTAGAATCAATTACAAAAGACCTCTGAATATAATTTACAAATCAACTGAACACAAATGTCCTCCGTTTACAAGTAATTAGAAAACTCATTTGTGAATTAAGAATCTCTTTTTCTTTTTTGAAACATTACAGTGCAACGAGCCTTACAGTGGCCACCCAACAAACTTTTACATTAGACAACTACGCATAAATACGTCAACTTAATAACCCATTCAACGGTGCTCAACTTACAAACGTGCGAACTTTGCAAGGAGGGGTGACTGTCAGTCAAATTCACACACCCTGATTGGTATAAGTTTTAAAAAACTTTGTTAGGTGGCCACGGTAAGGCGCGTCGCACTGTAAATGGATATATTTACCAATTATCTTAGACGTAACCTTGTTTTCTACTGTAAGTAAATTCTTCGTCTTCTCGTTATCACTTAAATTCGTATAACGAGTGTCAGCGTTTGAAATATGTGAGTGCAGCTCATACACGTCTTAAAGTGGTATACCCCAGCAAGACATCAAGAAATGCTGTCCATTTTCTATGCAGTTTTCTTTGCATACTAAACATGTTAGCTCTTACACTGGGACTAATGCTCCTCTATTTTCCTATTGGTCAGTTTGTATTCGTAATGCATGACATCCTAATCTAAGCCTCGTCAGGCTAATTCTGTGTGCTGGCTTTGTAATTGATGTCAGGTAGATTTCAAATTGATAGTTATTTTAAACTTCTTTATGTGTAAATTTCTCTCTTGAACTTGTTGATGACCTATTCTGGGTTTCAAGACAGTTCTGTAGATATTGATTCCTGAGGGTTTTCTTTACAACTAATCGCGTGCATTCTTGATGTGTTGCTGGGTTGCTGGTTCTTTTATTGTACACTTTTCATTGATTTCTTTATGTTCTTTTGTATGTCGAAGAAAGGTGTATATTTTGTTGCATATTGAAATGCTTCACTTAAAAAAAACGTTGTTAGTGGAATGCTTCAATTTTTGCCAGTAGCTGAAGATTGATGCTTTTATGTCGATGCTTAAAGGATACCGCCCAACCATGGAACGTTTAATGGCTGTTTGTTCAATTGTACTTTTATCAAAAGGTGTTTTGTATGATAATAATTCCTTTCCCCAAATTTCGCATGCATGAAGTAACACTGGTTTAACCAGGGCATTAAAGAGTTTGTTCTTACCGGTAATCGCAATTGTTGCTGTATCTGTGTTAGCGAAGGATCGATTTATTATCGACAGAACTTTAATGGCTTCTTTGCTTAGAATATCTCTTACTATTGGTGTAACGACCAGATGACGTCATTTCTATTCCTAAAGATGTTTGTTTCTCAACAATTTGTAAAGTTTCATTCTCATATTTAAAGTTTACGTTGTTCTTGTTTTGTCCGTTACCACTGAATATAATTATGTTTGACTTTTTGGTGTTGAGCTTCCAATCTTGAGCATGTTTATGAATTACATCAAGAGATTGTTGCAACCCTTCTGGAGAAGGGCTGGTTTGTGACTAGCAAATCATCTGCATACATTAAGCAGTTTAGAGATTGATTTCCTAACACCACACCTAGGCATTTGTTCGGTTTAAATATTGCGGTAAATCATTCACAAATAAGGAAGTAAAAATGGGATTAAACCATCACCTTGCCTTAAAGCCCCTTGTCACATGAAAATAGGTCTGTAAGTGTGTTCTGCTCAATTGTAACGCAACTCTTAATTGAGGAATACATGATTGAGTGAGTGAGTGAGTGAGTGAGTGAGTGAGTGAGTGAGTGAGTGAGTGAGTGAGTGAGTGAGTGAGTGAGTGAGTGAGTGAGTGAGTGAGTCACCACTTCCCTCAAACCATAATGGCATACGTCTTGGGGTTCTTTACTTAAAAACAATGATATGCTTATTTACAATTTGGACTGTATCATGTCTCACTGAACTGCACATCCATTTTTTTATCGCTTAGTCCAACCTACGGCATTATGATCGATTAGTACTGATATAGATAGAGGTCAAATTGACCGAAAGAAATCTGATAACTGACTAGCTGGCTGGCTGGCTAATTGGCAGTCGACTGGCTCTCTGTCGGCGGACTGAATGAATTCAGTAACGTTATCGATTCAAAAGATACGGGTCAATCGTCCCCCACTCCATATTGCGTCAAAGAAAAAGAGTTTTACAACATTGCTGTTATTACCAGTATATCATCTTAAGCTAACAGAAACATCATTTTATTGTCTCTTAATATAGTAGCTTCTTACCACATTGCTTTCCATAGCACTTGCGAGAACCAGTTGGTAGCTTTGTATTCCTACACAACTTGGAATCAACTTTTCGTCTACCTTGTTGGGCACAGTACAAATTTCTCGTCTGTTTACCAGAGCCGCATTTCATCGAACAATCACTCCATTTTCTAACTCGCCACATATACGGATAATCTGAATTTACAGAAAAAAAATCCATATTCCATGACCATTCTCCAGCCCTCCCCATCTTCTTAGCAATAACATGAAGAAAATTAGATTCTGAAACTGAAAACAAATTATCTAGAAGACCCTCTCCTTTTCAAAAGAATACCAAATGATATCTTCATAACTCCATTGAGACTTTGCTAAAAATATGCATCACTTCGCTAAAATCACCATAGAAATATTTACCTGGGCATCCATACATGGTATTTATGGTAAGGATATCACTTGGAGTCAAGTACTTCCTCTGACCAATACGGTTTTGATATCTCTGATCCTTGGTCTTGATTGTGGTAAGATAATGTCTTTTCGTAGAGTCAAGCTTTGCGAAGAAGTCTTTGCCATAATGCATAATACTCAGATAGTCATATTTAATTTTTAGCGAGTCAGCTTTTCCGTGAGTATATTTCTTAAACTGTTCAGCTTTTCCTGCAAACAAAAGCGAAAAAGTCGTACTCAAACACATACATGGCTGTGAACGATTATTGTGACTGAGCAAGCACAGGAATGTTTGAATAGACTGTAATTAACCGGTAAAACTGAGAACGTTTGATTAAAGGGTTTTCCGTGCTGAAAGAAACTCGGCTCGATTTAAAATAAATGAAGGGGTAGTTTCTAAAGAAACTGTGGTGCTGCGTCGGTGGGGAAGTAGTATACAAAAATTTGGTTTTATCAACGGAGTTGATAATGTAAATTGGCCACCGTACAGAGATTCTAAAAGCTGACGTTTCGAGCGTTAGCCCTTCGGGATTCGCTCTGACGAAGGGCTAACGCTCGAAACGTCAGCTTTTAGAATCTCTGTACGGTGGCCAATTTACATTATCAACTCCGTTGATAAAACCAAATTTTCGATTTAAAATAGCAATGAAAAATTAAAAGCTCTTTATCCGTCTTCTACTCCATTCTTTAAAACCCACTTAGCATATAGGATACTTGAAAACAGCGTACTTAAGACGAATATGCAGTACTCTCATTTTAGATTAATGAAGAGTGTCATTTTTATGCTGTGCCCCACTTTTTGGTTTCTCAGATTCAAGTCAGGCAAAGGAATGTAAAAGACAAAGCGAAAGGGATTCTCTCATTGATTGGCTCCTCTAGGTGTCATCCCCAACAAGGGTGAGATTCAGTAGATAAAATGACGTGGATTTTACCTGGGACTTTACCCATTTTTTTGTTTATTTTGGTTCTCTGTTTGCTATCGAGTTCACGATGCTGTCGTACGTTGCGGACATGCATGCAGTTTATTGTTAATCATTTTGCCTTTTTAAATTTGTTATTGTCGGTTATGGAGAACAATTATGAGGACTGAGCAGACTGTCCAATTATTCTTTTCTAGGTGACTAGAAAATACAAGCAATATTTACCTGAAAGAATATTATCCCACAATATCTGTACATACTTGTCCCGGTCGGGCCTCGACTGAGTGTGCCATAGACCCAGAACGTGACCCATCTCATGAATAACGCTTCCTGGAGGGCAATGGTCACCTAGTTTGATTGGCTGATAACCTCCAATTCGTCCAATCGAAGACGCGCATCTACGTGAATCAAATTTATTGATATCATGTGTATTTTTACTCACAAGCCTTCACTAAACAAATAACGACGTATCACAATTTATTTGTTTCTAGGGGGTCCCAGTAATACTTACATGCATAATCTAAAGCCTAAAGCTATGAAAAGAAAAAAAGACTAGAAGACTATGTTTATACATATATTTCATTAAGTATGTGTAACTATCGGGAAAAATCCAGGTTTTTCTGACTTTTTATACTGTCATAAAAACTCATGCAGGTTTCCGTAACAGTAGAAAATATTATATTGAGAAAGGCAATGTTACAGAGAGCATTCTTGTAAACTTTTTTTGAAGTTTCAGCTAGACAGAAAGAGGTAGATCGTTGCAAAAGTACCGAGCTGTACCGATAATTGTTGGGCAGAATTTCTTAGAATTTGGTTTGTGAAAAAGGGATGTAGGGTAGGTCAGAAGAGTCATTAATATTACGAGTAGTATAACTGTATTGCTCTGATATTATATAGTAAAGTGCGCACGCGGTGATATGAAGTTGGAGGATTTGGCATCACATAAATCAGACAAAGGATAGCGTTTTATGACACCAGGGAACTTCAAAATATTCAAACAAATGTAATTAGCCATTTTAAGTCCCAAGAGAAAATAAAAACAATGCTTTTGAGGGACAGACAAAGAGTATTATGGTATTTTTTATATTGGCTAATGGGGGTGACATTTTTTTCGGGATAGGACTCAGCTCTTTACAACCTCTAATTTCACTGGATCCCTTTAGGACGCAGCTCTATTGTTCTTCGGGTTAGGGACCATTGTTGATTGGTTGTTTGTTTTGGCCGTGGTCCATTGTTTTCTGAGCCAATCCCGAGAGCCGTTGTAATAGCTGCGTACTGCCCAGCTTCTTTTCGAATAGGAAGGTCGTTGGTTATTCTAATTTCCTTATTTTAAAGTTTGACAACATCATACGATCATAATAATTATTTCCCCATAATATAGAATCATATGTTAAATAAGGATAGATCAAGGAAAAGTACGTACAAAAACAGCTTTTCCTGTTACCGCGTCCATGTCCCGGCCAACAAATAACGAAGGAAACCTTAAAACGTCCGAAACTTTAAAAGTAATTTAGCCTACTGAGTACTCAAAACAATCACCGAAAGGTCATCCTTTTGAAACCGGTACCAAGCCCTAAATACTCCAGATCTGTGGCAAAAACCCTAAAAGGTAATTCTTTAGGTATTGAATTTTTATATTCTCATTTCTTTAACTGATACCAAAGACTTTTCTCTCGAGTGATCAGTCCCGTAAAGGTTTAAGGTTTTTGTAGATGTTATCCAATGCTCCCTCTTCCAAAAAGAACTTTCCTCCCACATGCTCTGCATTAAAGTTATGTGTACATGTTGAGGTTAATTAAAGGCCCACCTTCAACCGACAGGCATTGCGTGACTCGGAACAATTTTCATATATGAAAATTCCACCCGAATCCGAGTTTCATCCAATTAGATCGCTGCGATAAGAGATACGAATTTCCATAACAAAAACAAACGGTCGAAAAGCCTGTCGGTTGAAGGTGGGCCTTTAAGCTAACTTAAAGCAGGTGTCCCCAATTAGTGCTCCAGCGCTAAAACGACTAGACACTTAAATAAAATTCCTTTCCTTTCCTTTTACTATAGTATAATTACATAGGTGATTATTGAATATTCTCTCCGCTGATTGGTTTCCGATGATGTGATTATTACGCGATAATCACCTAAGCCGTTTTTCAAAATGGCGGCAAGTCGTTTTGTCGAGATGACAGATGAAGAATTAAATTTATTCACCTTAGGCTCGGAGAATATCGGTGAATAAAAACCTCGAATTCATCTCGGTTTTTATTCACCGATATTCAGCGAATAATTGTTAAATAGCATTTTTCCTTTAGGCAAGTAGACTGTGAAAATTGACATTCAATAAAGGGATATTTCCCCTGAGAAATGGCCAGCACGCTTAGGGCAGCGGACTCTTAAGTGATGATTGGACGCATAAAAATCTCGGTGAGAACGCTAAATTCACAGAATTGGGTTAGCTTGGGCTGACTGACTTTCAATGCTATAGTCAAGGGGTCGTGGTACATCGCCACAGGCTTAAAAGCTAAAGTTCAAAAGTCACAGCACACCATATGCAAGAGTTATTTCCGAGACCATCGTAAACGATATTTATACTTATTTGCTAGCAACGGGAATGGTGACGACGATCGCAGTAGTCATATAGAAAAACGTTTTGGTTAAGCCTCACTGTGTCATCTCGTATTGCACATGGGTATTTCACAGGGACTGCTGGACCAGGCATACGCACGATATCGCCGCATAAAGCCATATAGCCATGATCGATAAGGGTGTACCAGATCTGTTACGAAACTCCAAGATGTCGTATCTACTTTTCGGGTTTTTTCGCAGACAAGTTGTTAACTTTGCCCGATGAATGATCAAAACGTTGCAAGAAAGCAGACAGCGCTGTCCACTGGGGCGTCGGAGACTTGTCTCATGAGACCTGAATCAACGAAATGAGTGATCGCCATCACTCGTCATAGCATTCGTAATATTGTCTTATGTCCTCCTACAGTGTCATTATATGTCATGTTATTTGTATTGTTTTTCTTTTGTTACCAAGAGATTTTATAGTAGCTTCGTATTGTGGTTCTAATTAATTGGGGTGTGCACTGCTTTGGTCATTCTACCGGCATATATAGGCGCCCACATTACTTACCGGCGACTCAGTGGATCCTTTTCTCTATATAGCTCTATCCAGTCTCTGTGACCAGTCTTAGGAATAAACCTTACACATGTTTGTTCAAACCAGTGTCGCATTCCATGATAGAATTTGTGGTGTAGATTGTGTCCAACTTGAATATAAGGACCAAAAAAAAAAGCGTAAGGTGAATAAAGAGAACAATAACACAGCAATTCACACTCTTCGTCTAGTTAAGTTTCTTCTTCTATTTACCGAAAGTTACTCAATGCTATTGACCTTCAGCGGCTTTTTATGTCTATCTATCGATGTTATGGTAATTTAAATTGCAGTTGCATTTCTTTTCACATAGATTCTTTTTTGGCTCGACTTAACGACGCCAGGTTGGAGAAGTGAAGCCATTTTTCGTAAGCAAACTCTTCTCTTGTATGTTGAGATAAATGTATAGTGACAACATATCCGAGAGTTCTAGGTTCACAAGAGTGTAGCTTTTAAGTTATAATAAACAAGTTTGCAAGTTCTGCCACTGAGCCACACTCAGAAAAAAAACTTCATAGCTACTGATCGCGAGAGCACGAAGCCCACCATCCTCGGAGACCCAGGGGCACATAGTCGGGACGGGATGAGAAAATTAAGTACATTGTTGCAAGATGCCCGCAAGATGCAACAAAACTTAAGCCAGTCCCGATTTTGCCCATGCTTTTCTCTGAGGATGGAAGCCCTCCAAGCAAAAATGGTCTGAGGACCAATGACGTTTTGATACGTCTATCTGTGTTTAACCGATCACTGAGGCCAACAATGACATTCGTACCAAGTTCGGGTGGGATATAATATGGAATAGTTCTTTCTGGCCATAAAAAGTCTCCTTTTGCCCAGTCACCCGCGGAAGCAACGTCTTGATTAAAAGATGTTGTCATAGCTCTTGTGGCCTTAGTTAGGAGAATGTCGCCTTCAAAGTCGTCTGCGGCTGGAATGGCTCCTGTCGACAATGACCATCATAACGTTATAAGGGATAGATACTACTCAATACATATACCCATTGTTCTCCCTCTGCAACATATCTCTGATTGCGGTTTTTAAAAAAGTTTGTGCATGGAAAACAAAGACGGCCTCTCTCCTCCAAGAGAAATTATCCTGGGTAACACTATAGGAGTTATGACAAACAAACTGCTGCAGCAATATTTTTCAAGATTGAAGTAAGAGGATGAGACTATATGTAGCCCAAGCTCGATATATTAGTATCTGTACTGTACTATATTATGCAAGAGTAGAAATATAAGGATTTGTATAGAGAAAACGGTTTCTCTCTAAACTCAAAAAAATATTAACCATTTAAAATAAAAAAATAGTCTATCTTGCTTCAATCTTGTGTCTTTGTCTCTCGTACGGTTTCCGGGTCCATTAAGGTGGCATGTACCTCAAAAATTGTTCTTTTTTCACAAGCTTTTCAACAAAATGCAACCTGCACATTTTGAATACAGACCAAAGTTGATCTTTTCATTTCACAAGATTTCTAGAAAGTAATGAATTGCTTAAAATGTCTAAAAATACCCAGAGGCATAGTTCACACCCTCTGCCTCCTTCCTTTTGTCATCTTTTGTCTTTTTTAAGCCCCTGAGCACTTTTCTTCTTTTCTCTGTGTTATCAAGGCTTTTCCTCTAAGATAGGTGAACACGTGCTTGATCCTCCTGTTTGCAACCAGTTTCAGTAAACCTTCCTGGAGGAATGCCAAGAGCATCAAAAAGCTTCAACACAACAGAACAGCCAATATTGAAGTGAGCAACAGCATCATACAAGCCCATTTCAAGAATCTCTATGCCAACATACACTTCCTTAGGGACGCGCTGCCAGACCATACCATTGAAAGCCTCATTCTGGTTTTGACTTTTTCCATGCAAACATTTTTCCAGCAAGCTGGAGGCACAATGCATAAAACTGGCATGGATGGCTTTTTT